>UCOM01001354.1:0-43314 GCA_900474385.1 Ormyrus pomaceus
ACTACGCCCACAGGCTCTGAATTCCTGCTTTCAAGGATTTAAAATATTCGTTCATTCCATAACTAACAATCTGCAAAATTTTAGCGAATTCTGAACGGTCAGTTTTATGCAATTAAGAATTTTAGAGAAAAATGTGTATTTTTCGAAATTCAAATGTTTATAACTTTTTTCTGACGCTCCAAAACCTCGCCAAAATTTAGATGAGTCTTTTCTTAAACAATATCTACCAACACGCCAAATTTCAGAAGATTCTGAACGGTAGATTATTTAACGGTAGTACTACCTTAACTTCCCAAATATTTTCCTTTTTGCGGTTTTACCAAAAAAATATGTGAAATTGACGTGCGCTGCGGAGAGTTGTGGAGTAAGCTTTGAAAACCCTGGTGAAAATCGTGACGATTCTGTGACCTATTTTGAGTTTGTTGGAAAAATGTTTATATGAGATTATCTAATCTTTGCAAGACTTTGGAATCATTAATACTCTTTTTTACAATCGTATTTTTCTTACTTTATCTTATTATACGATTCTTTCGTGAATTTATTTAGGCAATAGTTAGCGTCAGCTTTAGAAATAAATAAGTTAAATATACTTCATTTACAAATATTGAAATCGTTACATCTTATGCCATCAATGCACCGAAATGTTTCAGATTCAAAGTCCTCCTTAAAAATTTTGCAAATTTACGGAGATTTATGAAGAGCCAGAACAGTAGCTACAAAAGCGGGCAACTTGTCCAGCAATTGGATTAGCGGTAAGCGCAATTTCCGCGGCCGCCGACGAGCAAGACGACGGCGGCGACGACGGCAAGTAAAACGGCACGCTCTGCGCTTAAATCTCGAGTCTTCATATATACCGCGCTCGCGAGATTGAGCGCAGACTGAAACTTGAGTTTTTGCTGGCCCAAGTGTTCCTGTCCTTCGTTTCTGTTACGTTCTTTTGAAATTGCACAAGTGAGCCTGGTTATGTTCAATGAAGGAATTGTGAAAATTTATGCAAGTTTATTGTAACAAAGCTCTGGCTTTAGTTGGTTTTAGCCGGAGCAAGAACCAACTATAATGAAATTGTGGAAAAAGGAAAAAGCATTTTGAAATTATCAATAGATCGTAATGATAAATAGTTAAAAATAATGAATATTATCGATTCTGAAAAAAATTTTTTTGGAAACACATTGTACATACACGTAAATCTTTGATTTCGTAGAATTTTTCCGAAAAACTAAAATTCCATTTTTTTTAGCTCCAAAGTCAAAACCTTTACAATCCATAGAATCGCGGAAGATTGTCTGCGTAAGAGAATCGCAGAAAATGAGAACCAGAAGCCTCGACGCTCACACATCCCTCCCTTTTGATTGATAACACAGCCGCATACGTACACACAGACGTGCACTCACGAAGCTGCGGGCAAAAGGGGGGGGGGGGGGGGGAGCTTTAATCGAGCATTGCGACAGTCAAAGCCTATTCTGTTCTGCCCGTGAGCCCGGAGCCTCCCCCTTTTTTTTTTTAAAGGCCTGTCGCACGGTGCCTCGCTCTTTTTTTAATTAACGCTTTTGTACGCCTCTTTAAAGGTGTACGGGCGGCCGGCGGCCCGAAAAAAAGAGAGAGACCGAACGATCGCCCTGAGAATTCGACGCAAACTGTGATTTTTTCGGGTTCGATGGGTTTTTGCGTACACGGGACAGGAGAGGGAGAACCGGGAACGGTTCTCGCGCGAATGAAATGAATTTTTAGTTTTTGCAAAATACGCAGTGTTTATACTTGTCTTTTTATAAATGTTAAGTAAATAATTTATTCTTCAATTTAATGGATTATACAGGTGTTTCTTATAAACAATAAGTCGTAATTAAAAATAATTGTTTATTGTTCTTGAGATAAATGTAAGTAAGTATTATTTGATAAATATCTTGATTCATTAGACAGGAAAACAGAACCTCGTTAATTTCAAGAAAATACAAATCCATTATCTTTCACCTCCGCCAACCTGTTTTCAAACTCCTCGCTATTTAATAAAAAAAATGCATTCCTGCAGTTTCCAATGCTCCATCAGTCTAGCATTGTTTTCCCACTTCCATAACACAATTACAACAAATTCATAAATCAGCTCGACCGCTTTATGTACTTATTCATTCGGAACCCGAGCAACGTCTTATAAATCAGTATCACAGAATTTTTCGGCCGGGGCATCGGCTGTAAATCAGCCTGGGCCTCTCGCATGCATGCATGCGGGTCAGCCGACACCGAACGCGAGAGTCATTGCACAACGTTTCGTGCCGCCGTGCACTTTTAGCGACGGCGCGATAATCGTTTTGCAGCCGTGCTCCTTTTTCGTCGCGACGGAAACGCTGATCCGCGCGGAATCGTCGAGCTTTTTCCGAGCGCGAATCGGGTTAAGAGGTATTGTTTAGATTTCGAGAGGAAGGCTTTTTTTCATTTAATAAAGTCGGGGCGAAGGTTGGTTATTAGTTTGAGACTCTTTCAAATTAATTAGTTGAACGGAAGAATGTGTTGAACGAATTTAGTGTAGTGTATTTTATAGTAATTTTATAGCAATGATTTTAGTGTTTTAGAAAGTGTTTGAAATATCTGATGAAATGCATTAGCAGTAAAAAGATTTGTTTTGTAAAACAGACTTTGTGCAAATATTCGTGGTAGCAAACTTTGAAATTCTAGCAAACATATTTTCAAGTAATAGAAAATACTTAAAAATATACCTTCTAAGATAATTTTCAAGTTAACGTTTGTAAAATATACTTATTCAAAACGAACTCCTGCCGAGAACTACTATTACGTTTTATTTTTACGGTTTTTTCGTCTTGAGAGTCGAGAGTAAGGTAGCCGTTTTAAATTTATGATAATTTTTGTGTACTCTAATGGTAGTGCCGGAGTCATGTCCAGAATGAAAATATGCAAATAAAGGAGCAGTGCGGGGTAACCGTTACTTTATAATGCTGAATGTTTGCACTCTTATCAAAACGAAACATTCCTTTTTTTTTTAATTCGAAAGTCACGTTTACACCGCTTACTTTTATTATCTGAAAGGCAAACGTTTGCGACAAGTTGTTGATAAAAAATTAATTTTAAACAAAAAGGCATCAAAATCTTCTTAAAGATAAATGAATATTCCGAATTTTTTGTACATTTCATCATTAATTATTTTAGGTCTATTTTATCCAACATAACTTCCATTTGAATGCAAAACAGTCTGCTCGAAAAACGCTTCTATAAAAAGCAACAGACGCACGAAAAAGAAATGGCGTTTTTCCAATCACGAGCTCACATATCCTCACGTAGCCTCGAAAAGAAAAAAAAATCAATCCCGCGGAGAAAGCTTCCTTTAAATACGGGGCATTTTCCTTGCCGGGCAGCGGCAGCGGCGGCGGACGATATATATAGCTTATCCGTTTTTCCAGAGCTCTGCCGGGCCGCGATTCGAGCTTCCGGTCACGTTAGCGGCGGGTCTGCGCCGGCTTTGATAACGCCCCGGAGTCACGAAAATTATTTTCTCGCCTCGATTTACTACTCGCAATCGCCGCCGCCGCAGAGCTGAAACTTGGAGGAGGGAGAAAAAATGCGCCGCGCCGCGGGAAAAAGTTCACTCGACGCGGGAGAACTTTCTCTCGTTCTCCGGGAGCTTCTTCTTCTTTTTTTTTTTCGAGAAATGAGAAAATTGCGCGGGCGACGAGTTTTGGATGAATTTGCGGCTGTCTGGTTTTTAGTTCTAGGTGTGGATGTTTTATTGTTGCTCCTCGATGCTCTTATCTAGTTTTTGAACGAATTGTTTGAGGAAGAAGCGTCGGAAATATAGTCATTAACTTTATCGTGCGCTATGCGTAAAAGTATAACGAAGGGTAATAATTTTTTAGTGACTGTAAAATAACGCGTAAAAATAAAAAAAAATAATAAATAATTTAGAGCTTATAAAAATATATTTCGTTTGCAAGCGGTAGTCGCTCTATTTACATGGAATTTTTTATCGGCGTAATATAGAATGGAATACCGTTTATTATTCTGTGCATAAGTCTCGGAAAAATTTTAAATAATTTTATTTGCAATCTGGGAAATTTATTCGTTGTTTATCATTAAAAAATTCATCAAATTTATTATTAAACAAAATTTTAGAAGTGCATAAATATTCATCACTTGTTCGGGTTAAAATAATTTTCATAAAGCAAACCCAAGGCTGGAAGATTTTCCAAGATTTTTTAAAGAATTTCAAGTTAATGTATAAAATATCTAGTATGAAATTCGAGGATTCAATGAATTTAAAACTGAAGAAATCTAAGAAAAAGTGCTTCTTGAATTATATTTGAGTCAGCGTTCTTTTTTAATAACGGACATTTTCCATTTCGCGAGGTCGCCTGTCGTATTTTTCAAAATTCCATTTTCAGAAAAGGAATCGCATTCTCGCAATTTTAATCTTAAACTTTTGACAATCATATTTTCCTAAAACCACCCATTTTTGAAACCAAAAAAATAAATTTTCACCGTCACCTCATCCACCAAACGGCCATATATCACCGATCTCCCTCTCCCAATCCCGAGCAAAACAAAAAAACGCAATCTCTCAAGAAATCCTTCAAATCAAAGCATAGCCGCCTCGAGAACCGCTCGGCAAGCGGCGCCGACTTGCGAGTGTTGCGCGCGCGTGCGGTAATTGCGCCGGTTTACGCACGCACGGCCGCGCATTTGTGCCTGATTCTCGTGTTTCGCGCGGCCTTTTAACTCGCGTTACAGAGTCTGTGCAGTCGCTCGCTCGCGCGCGCCTCGCTCTATTTCATTCGAGGAAGCGAGCCGGCCGCTTGCGGCAATCACATCAGAGAGAGAGAGAGCTTTCTTATCGGCGCGGAAGAGTCGCGGTTTAATTGCTCGCTTCACGACAGAGGGGTTTTTTTTCTTTCGGAGAGATTTAGCGCCGGATGGAAGGACGCAGGCTTGAGTTGTTACGAGATTTGAATCTTTGCGGGAGATGCTTGATTCGTTGGAAAGAGAGAAGCTGTAATTATCTGAATTTAGTGCGGAGATAAGCTTGAAATATTTTGATGAAAAACAGTTAAAACAGATACTTTTTCTGCTTTTCATCAATACAATTTCTTGCTTGTTCAAAACAATTTGTTCTGTTTCAAATCAACGCCTACGACGACTATTAAATTACTTCGTTCAAGAAATAAACAAGCAACGTAGACTCAAGACACCGCAAGCCTTAGTTACACAACTCAAACAGCCAACCTCAAATTCAATCACCGTTCCCGAGGCAGCTTCTCCCCGAGCTTCTCCGCATCGAGCCCTACCTCCAGCCCGTAATCACAATAAGAATTACCGGCACGCGCGACGATAAACCTCCGCGCGCGGCATCGCAGAAAATGAAAAGGCGCTCTACGCATGCGCGAGAGATAAACCACCCGGTGCAGTGCTATATCGGCTCCCCATCTCCGACGGGGGACGGACACGTCGGGGGGGAAAACGCGTGTTTCCCGCGGAATAATGAAAACTTTCCCATCGGCGGGCGTCCCCCTTTTACGCGCCGCGCGCCGTCGTTCCTTATCTCGGATCGTAAAGAAAGGAGCTTCGCGCCTTCGAGTGTCAGCCGTTTAGGGATAACTGCCGCTCGGGTTTTACTGCGTTTAGGGATAATGACGAATGCGGCTTCACGGCGCTTCCTCGGGGTTTTCGAGAACGAAGGCTGCGGCGGCGTTTTATAATAATTTTCGCGAGGAATGCTCGTCGGCGGAGATTATTGGGGTCTTTGTGTTTTACTTTTAAGGGTCTGATTTAAGAGGAATCGTTACTGATCGCGGAGACGGGGATTCTTTTCTCGGATGAAAGTGGCATTCAGTTATTTTTATCGCTCAGAGGAATTCTTTCTTATAATCTTGCGTAACTTTCAAGGGCTTTTCTTACCATAACGTAAGAGATCTCTTTATTTGAACGGAATAATTATTCAATTTATAGCTCTGCACTAAATAAAAATACTTAATCGTGCTTGCAGATTTTTGATACTAAAAGTAAGATGCATAAAATTTATAGAGGGAAATGTTCGTTTTTATGCCAATTTGAAATTTACATTCATAAAACAATTCAGTCAACATCTCCGAAATGGCCGAAGCGTCAATGTTCCAAGAATTTGATTAAGCCATTAAAACGACTGCACGAATTCCCCAGTCCGATGCAATATTTACGATTTTCAGCGGAAACTCGTTCCTATAACGACCTCATTAACACTTCGTCAAGAAGAAGCCGGGAAAGGAAAACAAGGGGTCTTTTCAGTCGAAGGTAGAAAATTCGCAAGTTCCCCCGCAGCTCCCCGTCCTCCTCCTCCCCCTCTAATCTCGGAACAATTACAGCCGGGCAATTACGAGGTGGGAATTACATCGCGGGCGGAGCCTCTTATTGTCTCCGGGGGCACTAATGAGTCCCGCACACTCCAGCCTATATTCGCCGTATGCTCGTAGTAAGCCGCAGCCGTGTAAACTCCGCTTGTAGCTGGTGGCACAGTGTGGCTGCGCGCGCGCGCCCGCCCGCCTATGGTGTGCGCCTGCAAGTGCACTCTAACGAATCGCGGACACTTCGAGTGTCGGCGATTAGTTCGCGCGAGAGTAGTTTCCCCCTCGAGCGCTAATTCGGTTAGGACGTTTAGCGGGGACGGACGGCTGATATAGCTTTCTTGGCTTCGGACGCTGCTCGCGGGAGATTTCGCGTTCGATGCTCGGTGTGAAGAAATCGGTTGTGCATTATACTTTGGCTGCGCGACTCGTGCAAAATTTAATACTGCAGAAATGTTGAATGCTGCTAAATTGGAGAGAGAATTCTCTTGAAAACAGTTTGCCGCGAAAAGAGTTTAGGAGCGGCGTTCATTCTTGCGCGTATCCGCCGTAGCCGAGCGAAACTCTCCGAAAAACGCATACTAAATAGCGTTAACGAACGGCGCGCGAGAGGAGAAAGAGCAATTTCCAATTCGGCGCACACACTCGTCGCAGCCTTTCCCGTGTCAATGGCCAGCGGCGTCGGCGGCGGCGACGGCGGCGGCGGCAGCGAGGTGCGAAACAGACGCTCGAAAAAGAAAACGTTGGGAGGAGAGAGGTGCACACACGAAGAAAGGAGTCGCGCAGACTCGCACAAAGGAAAAACCACGTACACGACGTACAAATCCATAACGAGATTACGCGGGCCGCGCGGAGGGAAAAAAATCGGACGATGATGAAAAACGCGAGAAGCAAGAGAGAGAGAGAGAGAGAGAGAGAGAGAGAAAGGGTCGGATATCGGTATTTGTTGGAGTAGAGGCTGGGCTGGCTTTCTTTTGTTCGTTACGGCCCATTGTCTGAATTCGAATACTTTCCAGTGTAAATGCGATTCTATGCGTTCCCGATGACGAGGCTTTTTATGCCGGCGCACGGAGACGCGGTTGCATTTCAACCTTTTTCTTTTCTTTTTTTTTTTTTTTTTCATGCGCGACACGGATAATTCTGTTTAAACGTGGGTTCGTTGGCTTAGTTTATGACGCGCTTGTTCGAGCATCGCCGCGTAAACAGCGCTCCATTGATTTTCTGTTTAATTTGAGGAAAAAATGCTGCTGCTGCTCTTGCGGGGAAAAATGCTGGCATGAGTTATTTAATAAGGCATCTTGTATGGCTGAGAGATAATGGATGGGGAGATATTGTTCCGCCGAGAAGTCGTGTAATTTTATCGACGCGGGGGCATATTAAAAATTGAAGGGAATGGGTAAACGTTGACGTGAAACAGGATAGGAGACTGGCGGCTCGTTAAATAAAATCAGAGGGGGGTAAGGATGAGCTGAAAATCCGGAGCGGAAAATTCTTGAAGTATTCATACTCGAGTGTCTCGCGCGAAAACATTTTATATATAAAAATTCTTGGCAAATTTTTCTACGCCAACTTGACCGTGAATGTAATAGGATATTTCATAAAAATTTGCTAATCAAGTACATTTTAGGAATTCTTAAGCAAGTGCCAGGATCTTAGATAGTTTCTATTAAATTTTCTAATGAATTCGTAAACATGTTATTTTATGACAACGAAAAGGCTGTAGTGTTTCAAGTAAACACTAAAGTATAAACAGTAAAATATATTATACGCAAATAAAATTATTTTTCCAAAAAAGTCACGATTTCTGGTTTATTTATAAATAAAATTGAAAAAAAAAATTTTTAATTTAAAAAATTTTAAATTTTTATTTATAAATAAAATTGCGAATGGAAGCAAACTTTGAGACGGGAAATAAAGGCTTCGAGACTATTTTTAACAATTGCACGATAAGATAATTATTGACCGATAAGCCGCATTGGGGATCTTATTAAAATAGCAAATTCCGCGCACAAAAGAACTAGACTTCGGAACGTTTTAAAAATAATCCGAATTCTTGACGTAAAAATTGTGCTGCTTCCATTAAATTCTCAAAACGTCCAGTTACCAATAATTCCGGCGCGGCGTTCGAGCCTGAAATTCTAAAAGCCTCGGAGATTAAAAGGACTAGGATCCGAGCGACGCCCTGGCAATGCCCAAGATTTCGCTGCTAACACTCGACGGTGGCGGTCGGAGGGCGAAGCCTTTAATGGTCCGCTCGCACGGGACTACACGTGAGGTAGAAAGGCTCAAATTGCCCTCTCCCGGCCTTGCGCCGCTGTAAAAGTGCCAAGTGCAGCTCCTCGCGAGAGATCGAGGAAGGAGAGAGAGAGAGAGAGAGAGCTCGTTCTTAAGGAGGCCGATTTCCGGGTGCTTCGGAGCGAGGCAATCGAGAGAAAAGACGAGCACGCGAGCGGGGGCTTCTGTTGTTTCTTTACGGGCCTTTTAAGCTGATCGGCAGCGATTTTTCTTTCATGCTTTAAATTAGGCTGGGGAGAGAGCTTCAAAGGAACTGTGTGTTTTTTTTTTTTTTTTTTTTTTTTTTGATAATTCGGAGCAAGTGGCCGAAAGGCAGTTTAGTTACTTTTTAGTTTGGAGAGGGTATTAAGCATTTTATTGGATAAAGGGGTGCTTGAGAATTCGCATCGGTGGCTTGCAAAGGTCTAAATTGAACTCGCACACAATTATGTGCTTTTGTGAATTGCAATTTTATTATTTCGGACATTGAGCAAAATTCAGCGTCAAATAACATATTGAGTTTACCAAAAATATCTTTGCTTCCATATCATTCGGTACCAAGCATTTACTTCGCTTAAGATTGGTTAAAAACCGTGTAAAACTTTTTAAAAAATATACTCAAGACAGTGGTTCATAAATCTTAAGGATTTTATAAATACAGTTTACCTTTAAAAATCGGATAAGTGTGAAAAACCTTTGTTAGTAACTCAACAGCTACTTACTGTCCACTGTCTCAAATTCCTTCAATCTTACACCCTCTTATATCCCTTAACATAATGTAGCAATCCTGTTAAGCAGCCGATAATAACGAGGAAGGGAGCGAGAAAAGTGTGCGCCGGCACGCAACTCCGAAACCTTAAAAAGCCGAAAAGCACACGAGCCAAGTCTCTCATCTTAAAAAAAGCCATAGAAAGAACCCTTTAAGACTCGTCGGTCTGGAACTTAAGCAGAGATTTCCGATCGGCTCGCCATAAAAAAAAAACAGAGCGACGTCACGTTCCGCAGCGACGATCTCTCTTTCATCGGCGTTAATCCCCCGATTCCGACCGGATATGACACCTTTCTTTCGCGCAGAAAGAGGCCTTTTTTTACGAGCCGGGAATGCGCTCCGGCCTCTCTCTGTGTATGTACATCTCGTTTTATGAATAAAAGAGGCCTTGAGTTCGTGACTCGAGGTGAGAAGGTCGCTTTTTACGCCGAAGAGATGATAGTTTCGAGATGCCTTTTTTTTGAGAGGGAGATCGCGTGACTCTGGGAAAGTGGGGGTGTGTTTTTTTTTCTTTTCGAGTGTCGAAAGAGAATTTCGAGGGACTATGATGGAGGATGAAGGTTCATTGTTTGCTTCGAAATCAGTGAATGAGGCTATCAAGTCTTATAATTTTATTTGAAAAATGTAGGAATTCATTTTAATTAAAATCTAACTTATTAATTAAGGTTTTATTTATTCGGTTGAATAAATTGCACCTGGCGTTCATGCGCAAAGGCCGTGTTAATTAATTAACAAAAGTTAATTATTTTCTTACAAGACTGGCTTGTTATATTGATGTTTTTCTTCTTTAATTAGAAAATCTTTATCGATGTATAACCCAAAAATAAATAATATACACGGATCAATGACGTAATTTTGAATATTCGAAACGCCTAAATTTACTCTAAACCTCTAAGAATTATCCCAGTGGCTACATTAAAGCTTATAAAATCCTCTGACTCATCGAGTCTCGGACAAAAACAAACGACCGAACTTGCTGACGAATTTCATGAGGTAATTAGGAAGTGACGGTCCACTCCTTGAATCCGCCTTTGTTCAATGAAGCGCTTCAATAAAACGGGCTCCAGAAATTCTTTTCTCCCGAGGCCTACAAGATGTACCGTTAAAGGACTCTAACTTCTGAGAGCGTCGTTGCTTTTAGGATCTATCCCGCTGGCGACCTAATTTTCGAGCGCTAAAAGTTTTCGAGATAATAAAAGCCCAGGTGCAGAAAGAAGTTTATCGTCCGGCGGAAAACTGGTAAGACCCGTTCAAATGCCTGCTGTACCGTAAGTTCAGTCGGTGTACGTTTGATAGCAACAATGTCAGAGTGGACTTGGTTCGATAACGTAATCTTTTGATAGGACGAAACGTTAATGACGGGGAATTGAAGGATTTTTGAAAAAATGCGGAAAACGGTATATTGTTTGGCTTTTAAGACCAGGAGCTCTTATGCAAATCACGCGCGAAACAGATAAAGAACGTGTTTGGCGTCGGATGACATAAGACCAGAAAAATGATTTTTTAAGACAGTATTGTAATTAAAAATAGAGTCAACCTGTTTTCCGACCTGATGAGATATCAAGATTCGTCGTGTAATAAGTCGCTTAGAATTCTTTTATAATACGTATTTCGTAGTAAGATCTAGCTTATGAATATCGCATCGCGGTGCTCGATTTAGAGAAGACTCTACCCAATATTTTACCCTCTCGGCTACTCCGTCTAATCCTTCCCATAATCGCCTCAAACATCTATTTTATTCAAAAAATGAAAAATTACGTTTAACCTAACCCCTCCCACTACCGTTTCGAAATCAAATTCAAACAAGATCTCAATGTACGATTGAAAGTAGCAGCGTTTCTCCAGCCATAAATCCAGCCTCATTGTCTGACAGTAAAATCAATAACGAGCCAATAGGTCCAATTTCTCACAGTCCCCGCTCGTCGAAGCAATCATTACTAAGCTTTCTAATTCGGAAAAAAACAACAAAGACCGCGTCCCAGACGCGTGAATGACAGGAACGTCGGCAAAAAGGGTACATAGAGACGTCGCCGCGAATAACTGGATTTTCGGCTCGAGCACGGCTCGGGCGCGGGGGCTACACGTAACGAAACTGGTTTGCCTTCGCGTCCCGTTCCTCACTCGCGAGAGAGAGAGAGAGAGAGAGAGAGAGAGAGAGAGAGAGAGGTTAACGCACGCGCCGATGAAAACGCGCCGCCGCGGGCTTTCACCCGACCGGCTTTTCTCCGCCGACGCCGAGTTTTCCCGAACGGAGCGCGGGGTTAAAGATAGAGCCGAGGATGCTGGGAGGAATTCGCGAGGCGCCCCGAGCTTTTTTCCTTTTGCGGAGGCTGACGGGTTTGTGGGCTTGGACTGCTTTTCTTTTCGTTAGGTGACGGATACGCGGGTTTTAGGGGGAATTTTGGGATATCTCACCGACTGGGTTATTGGATAAGGCGTTCATTCGGTATTATCGATCAAGCTTTTTAACTAAGAAAAAGCAATCGGTATCAAAAGTTTTGTACGGCGTTACTATTAGACAGTTTGTAATCAAAAAGTCGTTTCATTATGACTTTTAAAAAACGACTGTACAGTTTTCACGTCTTTAGAATTGTATAAATTCAGATTTTACAGGTACGTAACTGGCATCAATTGGAAACCCTTCTGCTACAGAGAGCAATAAACTTATCCACAAATTACCAAAATTAGAAACCACACGACAAGGCTATTAACAAAACTGTTTGGAATGTCAGTGATTTAAGCGGGGCGCGCGCGCGTAAGGAGATTCATAAAATTGGCCAAAGTAGCGTATTCGCGACGCCGTTAGCCGTCTTTGCGGTTTAAATATAGCGCACTCTAATTCATTGATCTTATTTCTCCCGGCGTCGGGAATAAACCCGACGTCGCGTTTCAGAGATTTTGAGATACGGCGACTTGAAGGTCTCAGTCACAGAGAGGCTGTCTGTAGCTTGGCCCCCTTTTTTTTTCTTTACCGAAGTAGTTTTGACACTGAAAAATGCATTTCCTTTGTGTATTGTATCGTCGGTGCAAGAAGTGGAGATAAATCGTGGGTAATTTGAATTTTGTTTTAATACGGCTGGGCATTTAATCTTGCGTAACACTTTTTTATTGTATATTGCAGATAAGGTCCGAGTTCAATTGTTGATAAGATTAAGATTATGTATAAATATACAATTATGGTTCTACTGTTTACCATGATATCTACTTATTTTATGCTGATAATTTTATTCTGAATTTACTCTGACAATTATCTTAATTAAAATATCTAAGAATAGAAGACGCTTTATATATATTAGATAATGAATGAATTGCATGCTCAAATCTATCGACTAAAGAAAGTAATAAAAAATGTTTGTTTAATCGATTCTTCCTTACTGTAAATAATGAATCGTTTATTAAGAATCTTAATGAGGTTAATTCATCGCATTTTCATTTCCATAACTTGGCTGTATATAATCCTCTTAACTTAAAATGCTGCATTATCAAATTTCTTATTCTCTTAATAGATCATTCAATTTAGATGAGATCTCAATCCGAGCCCTAATCTTTATAAAAGACTATTTTGTATTCATAAGCCAAAGAAAAAGTCTCCAATAGCAAATCAAAATTCCGATCAAAATCTAAACGAACTTCGTCTCCGCGCGACCAAAACAACGACAACACTCATACAAGGAATATCGCTCCAACCTGAGAAAAAAAAAGGCAGGACCTCGCGCAAATTTACACCTGTCCCGAAAGGCTTCACATCGTACCTCTTCCTTCTGGAAGGACGAGATGACCTCGTAGTAGAACTGCTCGGCCATGGAGAGGTCGATCTTGAGGGACGTTCTGTCCTCGTCTCGGTTTTCATCCTCGTCCTCGTCCTCGTAATCCCCAATGGCGACACTCCGCCTCGACAGCATCTCGATACCGCCACCGTTGACCAGCTCCATCTCTCTCTCTCTGTTTTTTTTCTTTCGCACTCACAACAATTACGGCTCCTTGCGCACTTTTTGTTTTCACATCACTCTCATCCGTTATCACAACAGCCGACTCGCGTCATCTCCTCCGCTGCGGCCGCTGCGCTCGATGTTATCGGCGCACTCGTAAATACGCATCTTCATCGTTGTCGGCGGCGCGCAGGTTTTATCGTGTACTCTGTGTGTGTTTTGTTTTCCTTTTTTTATTTTACGAGCGTCTAGGTTCTTTTTTCATCGATACGGGATCATCGCCGGAGTACGCGGAGATTTCCGGTCCGAGCTACCGATCAAAAGTGCCGGTTGAGCTTCCTCTGCGGTACGGAAATAAATGGGGGGTTTATTTCGGTACTGCTTTGCGGTAAAAATTTGGCTTTTCTTGGAAGTAAGCTTGAGTCATCCGGGGATTGGGTAAGGAAAGTATTTTTTTGTGTATTTAGATGAACAAACGGAGAGGTAAGAGAGTAAATAAGACGGGGAGAGAAGTGTATAAATAGAACGAAAAAAATTTGAAAACTGTGTTTTCAGAAAACTGAGTGGGTTTCAATAGAGATGAAAGAGAGTATTTCGAAAAAATATCATCACGTTTAATGAGTTATTGGGTGCATTTGAAAAAAAGAAATCTTTAAAATAAATTCTATTTTTAAAAAAGAACACTGAATTAACGTCATTAAAAACTAAAAAAAATCTCCTAAAATCACCAGAAACTCCGTCGAAAAGAAAACCAAAAAAACAATCTCCTTTAGCACTTAAAAAACCACAAAACCCGGCGGTACCAAAAAAAGAAAAACCAACAAAGGCGTAAACAATCCCAAGTGCCCGTCCCACATAAAGGGGCAGACTTTCCGCCGAAAAAAAGGGAGAAGACCGCTCGGCGCGCGCGCGCGAGAGAGAGAAAGAGAGAGAGGAAGATATGTAGATGTACACAGCCGGGAGGCAGGCGCGACGGCCAACACACGGCTGCACGCGCACGTTGACAAGCGAGAGTGAACTGAGGAGAGTGAAACGCTCGCCTATAACGAGAGGCTCGGCTCGCGCGCGGCGCTCTCTCGGCCGCGTGCACGTGTGTGTGTGAGAGAGAGAGAGAGAGAGAGAGGAGAGCGCCCCGCGCGTCAACCGCGAGAGCGTGCATGAGACATTCCTAACCGAGCAACGGCTCCGCTGCCGACGCCGACCGACACGCCGCCGCGTCGCTCTTTAGCCTTTTATTGGGGTAAATTGTCGCGCTGCCTTGCGGTTTCGGGGAATGACGAGGGAGCGGACTCTTTTTTTCCGGCTAATCGATTGGGGATCGGGAGAGCAGGTATTCGGTTAGAGGTGGACTGGTCAATTGCTCGGACACCGGGTGAATTATGGCTTGGCTTTGGGTTTGCGGCTCAAAATTATTTTTTATCGATCGGAAATTGTTGATTCTTTGGTTTTTTTTTTAATTTTTTACGATGCGTTTGGATAGATATTTATCTAATTTACTTCAATGAAGTAAATTGTGGAAAAAGGCTCGAGTAATTTGAGATAATTGTCGGGTAATTAAAGTTTAAAGTACCTTTTTTACTGCCTCGAAAAAGCTTTCTCGATAATTGATTTTTGAAATGATTAAAAAAGTTTAATTTATATTTCATTGTTTTGTTAATCGAGAGTATATTTTGCCAGATCTTTAATTAAAATTTTATAGTATATAAATTGACTTTGAACATTTGAATTTAACGAGTAATGAATAATGTTTCTTTTCAAATAATGTTTAATTTTAAGTAACGATCAGTAATATTTAATTTTCGCTTAATTTTTAAATTCTGGTATTTCATTTTTTTACAATTTAAGAGAACTGTCAATGTGTACTTTTAAAGTTTGCCATGAAGTCGCTAATAATGCTGACACTATAATAAAACAAAATCTTATATATTGATTCTTTTCTTAGTTTGCCTTAAACTTAGTTCATTAGAATATTTAATATTTCCAGTATAATAAGGATCTTTTGTCTTTACACCATAATTTCCTAATTAGAATAATTTTCTAATAAATTTGCTTTGTAATAAAACGTATGCTAACGTAAATTTCCTTAATATCAGATTTATATTCAAAACATTTTTCTTTTTGTATTTTTTGAAATTGTTATATTCTTCTTAAAATTTTATGATGAAACTTTCACGCAATGAGATTCACTCGATTTTCAATATATAAATATTCTCTTCTTGGTAATATAAAGTTTCCCACGCAAAATTAAACGTCTACTATTATAAATAAGGTATTTAAAAAAAAGAAATTTTTTTTTCAATTCTACGCTTGAAGAAAGTGTCAAAAGACTCCCACGCCAATGAGATTCTGGAATTTCTTCGCAAAAACGATTTTTGGCATTCCGAAGATTCATGAGCGGAGCGTCAGAAACGGAGTCTGGATTCATTTGTCACGAGACGTCAGCGAGTAATTTCTATAATTATCCCGAAGATTTTTAATGGCGATTTGTCTCAGTTGATTGCTTAGAGTCTGAGCTTTTTTTTAAACGTATAAATTAGAAAGAGTGCATCAAACTATGTTACTTTCTATAACTGTTTCTTCAAAAAAGATAAAAGATTAATATTCGTAATTTATTTTCACTTCAAATATAATATTAATAAGAGGAAATGAAGTACAGAATTTGTCGATGTTAGCAATTTGATTTCCCTCAAGATAAATAATCTTATAATAAACCTATAATAATGAATCACTTGTACAGCTATGTTTGCTTAGTTAGTCATTTGAAAATTCAAAGAGATCTAACTCGTTAGTCCGACCGTTCTGGCAAGACTCAGACTATATTTACAAACGGTATTTCTATCGCGCCAGGCATGTCTCAAGAAGTGTTAATCACGTAATTGTAAACAATATTCACGGCCAACCACTCGTCGCCGCGAAAAAAAATTCGTATATTAAACGAAATAAAGTGATTTGATTTACTGGCTCCGGGTAAATTATCGATTGCCGGCGGTGCAGCGCGTCGAACTTTCGGAGGGTCCCGATCAGAATTGATACTCCGTGGGGTAACATTCGATAAGCTTACAAGGGGAGCGCGACACACCTGCGGATCGTGGATCCCGATAAAGCTTAGGAGGGAGATCTTACTCCGGCACTAAATAAACGAATCCAATATCTGAGCTATCTCGTGATATCTGAGAGTCTGAATGGGGATTAGAGATGAAATCTGGCGAATTGACGTTTTTGCTGTGTTTTTGACAATGAAAGTGGATGATTCGATGTTGTAATGTATAATGTAAGTATTGAAGTAAAGAATGAAAAACTGTTTGATATTATACAAAATGAATTAATATTATATAAAAATTGACTTTGTACATGAATATATATTGATTTTAAATTTGTGCAAGATTTAAATCTGAAATATAATAAAGTAAAAAAGCTTGAAGTCTTGTTCCAGATTTCTAGAGTTTATTTGACATAATGTTATAAATATTTACTTTGATATTATTAATATTGAAACTTTATCGAAATCATAATTATATTTACTCGTCATATGTACGCAAATAAACGGCAGGTTATCAATCTTCAATAAAATTCTCTTATTGATTTAATCATAAATATATACACATATTTTCCAAATGACTTCACTTTGATGGTCTTTTAAACGACCGAAGATACGCAATTCCAGTGCCCACCGTGATAATAATTAAAAGTCGTCTGCGCCACAATCAGGATTTGCCGAAAACACGAGCAGCCTGCCTACAAAACCCAAAAGCACACCTTGCCTATCCGGAGGGGTTCATTATTCGCTCGGCGTGCGGCCTTATCAGCGGGCTGCCTGCGTCCCTGCAAACCCTTCCGAAGTGTCTAATTACGGCCGTCGGTGGCGGCGGGCCGACAAGTGCAAAGCCTGCCCAATTTCCCTGCAGTTCTCGGCCGGTTCGATCGGGAATATCCGCGAACTGCAGGCGCGAGATAATCCCTTCCCCTGCGGCCGTGAGCATGTCGCGATAGTCGCGTATTGATCTCCGGGAGACCGCAACATGGACGGTGTGTAGGCGCGCGGAATTTGGCGAGTCGCGCGTGGATCGGTCGCCCTGCGAATGCAGCCACCCTCCCCCTCTCTCCCTTTCCCTCTTGTCTTCCATTCTGCAGCTGCGTGATCGAGCCTTGCGAACCGGCCGCGAAGCTGCTCGTTTCGATTATGCTGCCTAGCTGTTTTCGTGGTTGACGGCTTTGTTCGCGAGGAGGAGCTGCGAGATCTTTTAAAACGTCGTTTTTCACGAAAGGAAGTTTGAATTGTACTTCTTGAAGTTCCGACAGGTACTGATTAAACTCTGTCGTAATTACAATTTTTAAGAGATTTTTCGCGCTCAAAATTCTAAAACTTCACAATTTATATAGCGTCGCTTGATGTAAAAAAAATCTGATTATTCAATTTGGAAACATTGATCAGAAAATAACGTGCCGCGTGCTTTATGCAGCTCGTATTTTACGTCCGCGTCTATTTATGCGTGTTTGCACTACAGAGGATAGATAGAGTCAACTCGGATGAATCGCGTTTGATTGTATAATGCGCGAGACGAATGAAGAACGACGCGTCGAACTTTTGACGGCGTTGTTAATCCTTTCAATCGCGACATCCAACCTAATAGATATTAACACTTCAGCCGCACAATGCGCTTAAAATGCATTTTACGAGCATTCATCACCAGTGGACTTTTATCTGCAATTGCGTACGTATAATGAAGCCGCCAATCGTAAGTGAATGTAACGCGCCCGAATAACACCAGTCTCTCTGTTGCCCTTAGTTTTCTGATAAAAAATGCTCCGGGATTTATGCAAATTGTTAGGCTGCATAAAAAGGCGTATCGGATTTTATCTCGACTGTAAAATCCCTGATCTGATTCGGGTATTTTGAATTTTAAAACTTCGACTTCCGAATTGAAAGCAAGAAGACAAATGAATTCTGGAATACAATTTGCATGTAAATGTACGTGCAAGAAGAAAAATTTGGTTACAAAAACTAAAGTTCGATCTTAACAATCCGTAACGCTTTTTATACTCCATGAATAAAACTGTAAATAGAAGCCGAATACATTTCTTTTCGCAATCAGCTAGATAAATTTAAAAATTCTTTTTTTTCCTCCCGAATTGACTAATAATTTTTAATACCGCGCCGCCGCGGTTATTACCGCTGAAATTCTCATTGGAACTTTTGTTAAAAAAAGGCCGCGCGGTCCCTTTCCCCTTTATCCCCGGCATATACAATAATTCCGCTCTCCGGCTCCCCGACATTTTCATAAAGCGGCGTTTTTTTCCCGAATCGCGCGCTTCTGCTTATGTATTTATCGGAGCCTCTCCGCGCAGCGAAGTGGCGAACGCATAGAGAGAAAGAGAGAGAGAGAGAGAAAGAGACTCGGTCTGGACCAAAAATAGCCCGGATAAAGAGAGGAAAAAAGACTAGCAGACGGAGATGATGAGCGTGGAGACGGACGAAAAGTGTAGGGTGTTGCTGGAGGTTTCGCGATGCCGAGCGCAAAAGGAAATGTAAATTTGCGAATTGATTGGGTTGTGTTTCGAGCGGTATTGGGAAAAAGAGAGGGAGTGTTAGGCTCGAGTCTGGACTTGGTGTGTATTTGCTTTTGGAGAGTAAAATATGATCTCTGGACGGTTTGTAAATGCTAAATTGTGAACAGATTTTGGTTCCATTCAATATGCGCTTCTTTTAATTTATTTAATTTAAACAAAGAGTTTGGCAATTTATTCTTTCAAATTCTTGCTGATCCTTTTTGTGCAAAAATAAACTAAAACAGCGAATATATTAGACATAAAATTAGAATTTCATTTTGTTTTCATATGCAAAATATTTCATTGCAGTTTTAGAAAACGTTGCTTGTTTATCTCTATAGTATGAAAATTAATTTACTATTTTACGAGCCACTTTAATAATCAAAGTAATTTCTTTAAGCCCATTTTTAAAACAGAGATGAAGTTAAGCCTTTATGATTCGATGAGCGTAGCGGAAAAAACGTTCAAAAATTCAGCAAGCTTTTACGTGACAGGAAAATAACGCAGAGTCCCATAACTCAGTCTAAACACAAAGCAAATATTTTTGCAGGCTCAAGAGGCGAAGCAAAGAAAAAAAAAAAAAAAAAAGAAAAACGAAAGTTCCGGGGCTAAAAATTTTTTGCCCTTGTCAGCAAGGCGTATGAAGTAATTCGTCCGGGCTTGCAGAGAATTCCGCGCAGCCGTCGAGACGCGCCGCGCGGAGTTGCGAAAGGCGGAATGTGTTCTCCTTTTTTTTTTTAACACGTGTATATATACGTATATCTTTCGGGCTCTTCTCGTTTTTTTCGCTGATATCGAGAAAGAGATATGTACGCGTGTCTTTTCGCGGAATCGAAACGCGAGGATTTATAGCCGGCTCGGCTTTTGGGTAATCGAATTTTTTGCCTTTTTTCCTCAAAATTCGCACTGGAGCGCAACGCGTCGAATTTGAAGAAGAGGAATTTAGGAGAGAGGCGTAATAAATTCGAGTTGCACCGACGAGGTAAATGAGAGTTTTTTTCGAGGCCGATCCAGGCACTTCGGGCTTTTGGTGTACTTAAGCACTTACTTAATTGTAAGACGTATCTCGTAAAATATGCGTATGCATTTTTTAAGGAGGCCGGAGGTTGCTTTTGAAACTTTCATACGTATATATCAAAGTTTATAGGCCGTATGATGCAAATTTAAAACTGGCAGTTTCGGGGCTTAAAATTTCTGAAGCCCAAAAATTCTTAAACGATCAATGTTTATAAATAAGAAGATTGCTCTATTTTTCAATAATATTAAACATTAACACAGTTATCTTTTAAATATAATTAAGGATTTATTACATTTTTTTTTTCATTTTTTCTTTCTACTATAATTTATTTGCAAAATTTTTAAAATTATAATACAAAACATGCTTGTTTAAATTTTATTACAAAAACTCGAGTAAAATATAGTTATATTTCACAGGTCAGCATCATACAATATTAAATAAATGATGCAATTTCATTATATGTTAATTGAACGTTTGATACTTGACTAGCCTACTTATAAACCTAGTTATCTAAAGTCTCTAAATAAAAAATTTAATATTCAATCAAGAATTTAAACCTTGAACGGAATATTTATTCGATCAAGTCATCAAACGTCAGAATCCCTTTCACCGCTCGAAAAGAGTCGGAAAATCATTCCGATCGACTACAAATATTTGAGTGAAAAAACCGCGGTACAGGGCATTAAGTAAACGGCGAAACATGCGTCGGGTGTCGATCGCTTCTCCAGGCTGGGGGATGTATAAAGACGCCGAGAAAGAGAGAGAGAGAGAGAGAGAGAGAAAAGCTCCCGGTCGCCCTTTGAATAATGCATCGGGCGCCGCTCTCCCGCGGCGAGTGGGAGAGAGAGAGAGAGAGAGAGAGAGAGAGAGAGAGAGGGCAGACACTCGCGCGGTATTTTTTTTGTCGTTCCGTTTTGCTAAAGCTACGGCTTCTTGCGCTCTTAATACAGTTTTATGCGCGTCTGCGTAAGCGCGTTTATGAGTTCGCACGCCGGTCGGGGCCGCTTATGTGCGCGCAGTAAAGTAAAAACTGCTGGCTTCGCGGGTGGAAGAGAGAGGGAGAGAGAGAGACAGAGAGAGCGACCGGGGTATTGGCAGGTTTTATTCGGATTCGAGGCTTTAAATTATTGCGATATCGACGGTTATTGGATCGAGAGGCGGGTATTTAGAAGAGTAAATTCGATATTTCACTGTTTTCCCGTAGTTTTACACGCGTTTTAGGTTTCTGGCTTTTTGTGCAGTGGAAAGTTTCGGTGAGGGTTTAGCGAATTTTTAATTAGAACTTGCAATAAGTTAGATTATAATTGAAATAATAATTTATAATAATAGTTTTTAATATAATTTATTGAGCACATTTATTAATGTTGGCTTAAAATATGTTCATTTAATTAACACGTTAAGTAGTAAAAGGGATTATTTAATGGAGTTAATAACTATGTGATAAAGAGCGGCTTCATTATGAACGTACTGATCTTCATTCATATATTTTAATGATCGAAAAAGAAAAAAATATAAAATATAAAGCAAATGATTGCAGCGTTTATTGCCAAGGTAGAGATACGAACGTGAAAAAATTGTATAATAATTCTTAGTAAAACAAAATCATTCTTATACTCAGATTATCATTAAATAACTTTTTACACATTACTAAATCAATGAATTGATACGATAATAATTAATTAAAACTTTCTTCCCTCCAAAGCAGCGAATCAACAGGCCTGATATATCTAACGAGCATCCAACGGCGCAAATCGCGGATAAACCCGGGAGCAACCTTAACATCCCGACAAGTGCCGTTCTCCCTCCCCGAGGCAGACTGGGAGGCTCCCCGTCTCTGAGGTCAGTGGTACAGAGGCCCTTATACAGTCCGCGTCGCGTTCATTCATAATGCACGCAGAGGGCGAGAGAGCGCGCCGCTGCTACTGCATTATGTAGGCGAGCGCGCACGACACGCCGGATATCTCGGCTGGGCTCCGAGATATATTGCGTCGCCCGCGCCGGGTATTATTCAATCCGCCTTTGAGGAGGACGCGGGATTAGGACGAAAAACGAGGCTGCTTTTGTGCGTCGGGGGGCCGCAGGTGGCGGAGCGCTCCTTCTGATTGGGCGCTCGTTCCACGAGTTTTTAAAGTTGTCTATAGAGGAGAGTTTATTATCGTTTAGGATCTCGAATTTAGTGGTAATGATAAGGTATTTTAATTAGAAATTAAATGACCTGTCGCGGATATAAATTTATGCGCGAATGCTGTTATGAACACGTAATTTTATGTCGCCTTTGTGAGAATCCGCGGAGAAGATTCTAAAAGAAGCAGTAAACTTTCGAGGGTTTAACCAGTTTTTAAATTAACTAGCATTGAAGATGAAAACAAATTTTTATATTAAATATTAATTACTTTGACGGACTTATTATTTTCAATTGAAAATCAAAGCGATCGAGTGAACATTTTTGTTACTTTTAAATAAAACTGCTAAATCTCCCGATGAATCTTCTTGTAATTAAATGCTGCCTTTCACCTAGAAAACTGAACGTACTCTCAATAAAGACGCCAGAAGCCTCGCCGCATCGATCGCTCGCATCTCCATCATCCATTCTCAGACAGGGAGGAGAAAAAAAGAGCGAGCAAACAAGTACCGAAACACGGTTCTCGACACCCTCAAGACAAGCTCCGAATGAGAACATCTTGAGAATCGCCATCCACGGGGCATATACACGTATATACGCGCGCAACAACCGGCGCTTTGTTCTCTCCTCCCCCACTTCCGAGGCGCACTCGAACCTTCTTCAAGATTACACGCGGCGGCGAAAGTGCGTGCGCGCGGCTTTTAAGTGCCGAGAGGTCGCGAAAATTGCGGAGCGGCGTGGTTATTGCGCCATCTTTGTTTGCGGGCAAATTGTTTTGGAAATTTCGCGGACACAGCCGTGTTGCGCGAGCCTCTCTTTTTGGCGGAGGTGAAAGCGGACGCGCCGATGGAAAATTGAATTTTTGACGCGAGAGGCTGGTTTTGACACTGAATTTTGCTTTTGCTTAAGGAATGAAGGGGAAATGAGAACAGCTTTGGATTGACTTCAATTCATTAAATTTGCTTGTGTATTTTGAAAATTAATTCATTTCTTTTTAATGAATCTTTTTAATGAAATTATTGTCGAGGTCGTAGGAATTTTAATTCTAATAATTGTAATAATTTGTTTATTCCAATAATTATTACTGTACGCAATTCTAAAAATATAGTTTAAAATTATATGTACTTATCGATCAATCCGCAACCAAAGCTACTACACTTATTATTACCGTAATGGCAATTGATAAGTATTTCGTTCAATTATTATTCTGGAACTTAAATTACAATAAATTGCTCAGCAAGACAGAAACGTTGTGTTTAAGAAATGATTTAACCGGAAGTAATATCTGATTGCTCAATTTCGTGCTAACTTTGCGCACGTATTTGCTATAATTTTAACGATCCTCCACAAAGTTTTAATCTAGGGTTTCTGATCAGTGTTGCCTTCAAACGAGACAATTACATTTTATGCTCTTTGAAATCGTATCGTAATTTATATTTTATAATTATATTATTTTAAATTATTAACGATAGCATGAATGTGCAATTTAATCCTCTTAAAATTAAATATTAAATTCGAATGCTATTGTATTGATTTTTTTCGTGAATTAGTATTGCAGATTGTATTATAGGTTTAATATAATTTTGCTCGAACTTTTAATTTTGTATAAAAAATTATCAAAAAAAGGATTGACAATTAATTTTATTTAAAAAAATGAATTTAAAAGAATGGTTTTTGTCACTTAGGGTGGTTCAAATTAGGAACATAAAAAATAAGAGTTTTATAAGGACAGAAAATAATGGCGTATTTCAATCAAATTATTAATAACTGATAAAAAAAACTAAAAACAGCTTTTTTCAGACGAAAAGAAGAGGGCTAAAGACAACGCAACAAAAGACAGGAGCAGCCGCCACGAAACGCTGCACTGCTCAAATAAACGAAGGGGGGCAAACAATCGCGCGCAAAAAGCAGACTTTCGGACTTGCTTGCCTCAGCAGGCGCGCGAGTGAAATTCCAAACACCGCGCCCAATATGATGCCTTTTTTAACGCGTTTAGAGCGCGGCGCGTCCGGCTTTCATGGGAAAATCCCCCCCGCGGCCGAAGACAATGAACCGCGGAGAATCAAATAGAGCGCGGAGAGAGCAAGCCTTTTCTCGCTGTAATTCGCCGACTAATTGGATTAAAAGGAAATTTCGGGTGGGTTGTTTTTTTCTTTAGTTTTGCTTCGAGAAAATTAATTTTATTTTGCTTTCGGATGAATTATTCAATTGGGAAGTTAAAAGATAATTTTAGACTTTAATTAAGTATGCGGAGGATTAATGCGCCACAAATGTTAAGCGCCTAGCAAACTAACTACAAGTGCGAGCTGTTTACGTGATAAGCAAATGAATTGTTATTTAGTATGTATCATACGTTGCTCCTCGGTGCATTTAAATCATTTCTTAAATGTTAGCGCGTATAATTAAATGAATAATTTAAAGCAAAAACATTGTTCCAGAAACTAATGAAGGTGAAATAATTTACTATGAGGTAAAATAACAATAAATTGCGCCAAATAACGTGATTGTTCAAGAATTGCATCATTTTACTAGAGAGCAAGAACCATTATAACAATACTATAATTAATCAAAAATAAATTATATTGATTCTATTCGACATCTGAACACAGCAATTCCATTGACCGAGTCATACGAACAACGACACGTCGCGTACTCGGCTTGAAACTCAATCTGATAAATTTTACAGCGCACGAGTTAATAACCCCCCTCGTCAAATCTACCAATTCAGCCAACCACTTCGAAACCTCAAAGCCTCCTCCTTATCCAGCCGCGTCTCCTCTCATTATGCAAGGACAGTACCTCCCTCTGAAAAAGTGCCCCGAGATCAATCTCGGCAGATATACGCGCAGGCGGACGCATAATACGCGAGGCGGCTCTACGGGGGGAGGGAGAAAAATCCAGTTCGGTAATGCGATACGCGCGCGTACGCGCGTCGATACGGAGCGGATCGCCCGAGGCCCTGCAGTCGCGTGTCCGATCGACTCGAATTAATGGCCGGAAAACGGAGGGAGCGCGTGCGCGCGCCGCGCGCCGTGCCCGCATTACGTGGAACGCGCGCTCTGCGCGGCCGGCGAAGCCTCCTTTTTTCGCGGTCAAGGGGGTGTGTGTGTGTGCGTGCGACCGACTCAGCGAGCCCGGCTAATTGCCGGAGGATTTTACGTTCGAGGCTGGAGAGAGAGAGAGCAGTTTTTCCGAGGATTGAAAGGCGTTTTTGTGCTCTCTCGAGGGGGTCGGCGGGATTCGGGTTGGCTGATTGACTGGCGAAATTGTTGGAAGGGGTTGTACAAACGGGTTGTTGGGTTTTCAAAGGATGTCGGTGGATTTTTTAGCTGATTTTTTGATGGAATGAAAAATTTGGGAATTATTTCTTTCCGAGTTCATTTTTTAAAATAGTAATGCTGCTTTCAGACTGGAAGGTGTGCTATGAATAAGAATTTTCAAAACATTTTAAATTAAGAACGTTTATAACTTTCTGGGTACTAATTTAAGATGTTTCATATTGAAACGAATGAATCATTGCCGCTTGTTTCCATCATTTCGCAGAAAAGACTGAAATAGCATTTCATCGATCAATCAATTCATTGACCCTTGTATAAAACTGTAATTTCTCCCTTGGCAAATTTAGATTCGAAAATATGTTCCGGCTTTTCAGTCGAGATGCATTATTTTACTTAAGAATAATTAATGTGGAATCAATTAATTTTTAAATGAATAAATTTCCTTAATTACAATTTATTGCGATCGATATCTACTTGTCACGCATTTATGTGGTCGTAAAATCTTATCACGGTAAAGGACTAATGTGAGCCTGGGAAAATCAGAAATAAAATTAATCGTATGATATATCCAAATAAAATACAATTAACTGGAGAATAATGTCACTGAAATTTTTACATCTGAGATAGTGAACTTATTTCTTGAGTATGACGTTATTAATATCAATTATAAGTAGGTTGAGACGATAAAGATAAAATAATTAAAACAGTTAAATCACTTAAAAATCCTTTTATTTGCGTCAAGATTAGATTTAAGAGATTTCGTATTTATTAAAAGTGCTTAAACAGCAGTTTAGCACCAATTTTGCAATAAAAATATTCCAACCATTAAATTTAAAATTTTCAAAATCAGAACCAGCTCGACAATATATTCTACTTGTAAAAAAAAAACTCTTTTCAGAAAAGTTATGGCCTATTAAAGTTCTTTTTCTCCAGATCAGCAGCGATAACTTCAAAGCGCGCCGCTTTCGATATAACGTCACGAAAATTTCGCCTGAAATTCGCGAGCTATCGCGATTTACATCATTCTTGCGATACTATCCAAACTAAAAAGCCGCAGAAACGAACTAACTAAATAAATCCAAAGGCGAGTCGTTAATTAAAGGACCGCCGTTTAGACAATGAAAATACAATTTAGCTGCGGGAGTTCCGGTTAATTTATTATGCACGACTAGTTATCAAAACGTTCTATTTCGGAGAGTTTCGCACACGACTAGAATTCCCCGAAAATTTTGAGCGGAGTTCCGGCGTTATTCTCTTTTTTTTCATTCTTCCCGCGGCCGTATTTGCACGGGCGGTAATTGCGCGCGCGGAATGCGCGGAATTCCCGAATTTCGGAAGAAGTCCCGCGCGAGAATTACGCTGCTGCGGTGAGCGCATATGCTAATAACGAGGGGCTTTGTAATGATTTCCTTTGGAATTCTTTAGAAATTAAAATGCGGCTGCCGCCTTCCTTTTGTACAACGCGGAGTCGAATTTTTTCAACCTGCGTTTGAATGATTGGCAGAATTTTATAAAAATGTAGGGAACTCGATTTTTGCAGTTTGAACATTTCATTTTAACGAATGTCAATTATAGAAAATTCTTATTTTCATTTTAATTATTAAAATAAAATAAGAGCAGGAAATGGTTAATGCGGCACTAATATTTAAGAAATCTTGCGTTGCTTTTAAAAAGGATTATATATATAGAAGCCTTTTCATTAAAGTTGATAGTATGTAAATTTTCGAGCTTTTCACGTAGTTATAGCGTTTTTAGCGGCTATATGAAACACTTTAGCTTTAGAAAGTTGAAAACGTAGCCTTTTGCATAAAGTATTACATTAACGTCCTTCACAATCGTCGTTATAAACGTCTGACCTTAGAAAATGCCCTTTTAACAAGTAATGACA
This sequence comes from Ormyrus pomaceus, assembly GCA_900474385.1. NCBI lineage: Eukaryota > Metazoa > Arthropoda > Insecta > Hymenoptera > Ormyridae > Ormyrus > Ormyrus pomaceus. Next base: position 27,143 of record UCOM01001354.1, read on the forward strand.
CGTTACTTTTTCTTCGCGCCGTTTATACGAGGGACAATCAGAGAGTCGGGTAAAGAGGTGTGAAACATTCTAATTTTAGGGTACCCTAGGACGTCATTAACCCCCTTCTGCGACAGCCACCCTGGAGGTGCACTGAAATAAGAACTGCGCCTTGCAGTGCAGTACGTTTCTTTCTATACGAGCTTCAGTGAAAATGGTATTCGCCGTTAAAAGTGTCGAATACGCAAGGATTTTAAACTTTGTTATTTTTTGTGTTTTGGTAAAATATATCTTTTATCACGTTATAATGCTTAAAAATTATTGCAAGATCTGCATTGTAATTAAATCAATAATATACAGTAAGTTTTAAATACTCTCTTTGATCTCCACCGAACCCTCGAGTCGAACAACTCGGTGAAAACATTAATAAAATCGCGTCATGCGCGCGGAGCATCACGAGGCAAAAATATTATTCAATTCCGCGGCGATTAATTAGCCTTCGAGAAAGCCAAAGAAAGTAAAAGGTCAGGCTGTCGATCTAAAAATAGCGAAACACCGCATCGATCCTTAAAGACCCGGAGACTCATCGTCCAACACGTGGGGCCCGCCGCGTCACGCTCCAGCAGGGAGCCCCCCGAACTCCTCCTCACTCTAGACGCACACCCACCCACAGACACACACGCACACACACACCTGGCGGCAATATCGAAAAATCGCGGGCCACTCGTTGGCAGCGCACTGCTTATCACACTCGGCGAGAGAGCAAAGGAAACTGAAGGCCCGGAGAGCACATGCAAAGCGGCCGCTGCACACATGTGCCCCCTTGGAGGGGACAAAGAAAGCGAGGCGGCGATTCAATGTGCGAACCGATCGCGCGGTGGGGAATCCCAGCTCGGGAGTGCTCGGACGCGATCGGGCCCTTTCGCCGTAGGCCGGCTAACGGGAGAGAAGGCCCGCCGCCGCCGCCGCCGCCGCCGCCGTCGCTTTTGTTTTAGCCCTTTTGTTCCGTCGGCTGCGGCACAGATGATGCGGGCCCGTCATGGTCGGCTGTGTGTGCGAACCTCTTTTTTTCCAAGTGATGCTCGAAGCTCGAGCTTGAATGTTCTCGTGGGGAGCTAGGTTTTGTGGGGGAGGTGAGAGTGATATTGCCTTTTTGGGATTGATTTTGAGTTGAAAATATACGTATGTTTGAATGGTACATCTGTTCGTGGTAATATGGAGAAAACTGTGTAATTTAAGCGAATGTTTTATTATAGGAAATTTAAATGTGAATTTTACCGACGTTCTCCAGTTGTAAAATAATATTTGAAGCTTAAATTGGTTATTATAAAGTTCTTAAAATATTACAAAATCTGTAAATGCGTGAATCATTCAAATTACTGCGGAGAATTATACGAAAAGTTTCGGCGAGAGAAAGTCTAAAGAAAACATAGTTTACGTTGAGATATTTTAACGGACAAAAATAAACTATTATTTTAAAGTGTAAGCTGACAGTATTATGAACAAGAGCATATCATTCCCAGGAAAAGATGGTAATTCAAAAATAACGAAAGTTATTAGCGCGCCGTTTATTTTTGAAAACTCGACGCGGCGTTTCGGCTTTTTATAACCGTGCAGAATTAATTTACATTCGCCTCAGAAAAATTCGAAAATTCGACAGAGTTCAGCGCGTTCAGAAAATGTGAAGCGTAAAGCTCTTGAATCTGCACTGCGGATTCCGAGCATTTGAAAAGATCCTTGTTCAAAGCAGAATTGGTGAAAGTATAAAATAATTAGAGTAGACGGTGTACGAATCTGATGGGATGCAATTTTAAAATAAAATATAAAATCTTGTAAGATACATTGAAAATTTAACCGACAGAATTTTTTCTAGGTTTTTTTTTTTTTTTTTAATTGAATGGCACGTGGAAAAATATATACTTTAATTATTAAAGGAACTTGGCGTTATCAGGATAAAATAATATTAAATGAGTTTTAATGAAAAATTTACGGGATAACCGATTAACTGTAGCCCATTTTAAAATGGAATTCATTAAAATCCAGAGAAGCTTTGGATTTTTCAGGATTTTAAAATATTCACTTCATTATTCACATAGTTGCGGTATATATCGCTAAAAAGTTTTCAGCAAAAATTCAAACCATTCGCGACTTTTATTTTCCGAGTTAATGCCGTAATAACGCTGAAAAAGATCAAACTTGGAGAAATTGCTTACGCATAAAAAATTTTTTTACGGCCAGCTGTAAGTACAAAGGTATTTATTAGTTCGTAAAAAGTGTTTCGCGCGAGAAAAATCTTGGCGAACTTTTCGCATTATCTGCCCTGCATTATTAGCTAATGCTTTTTTCTCACTGAATATTCATAGGAATACTTTGAGAAGTTTAGTTAATTTGCGGATAACGGATAAGTACAATCCACTGTGAAAATATGAAAAGTTTATAAAAGAATTTAAAGCGTATCTACTTTTAATAACTATGTATTTTCATAAAAACATAAGTCACTAAAATTTTCTTTAATTTGAAGGACTTATTTTTCGATGACAACTACATAATTAAGGCGACATTCATTAGTCCTCAAGAAATATATTCATTCTACAATGAGTACCCTCTTAATTCATTGGATTTTAAATCAAATAATTATACAATCGCTTGAAAAACTAATTTCTTTCGCACCGAGTCCATTACAAGTAGCCAGTTTCGAGGCTCAGCTCGCACATTAGTACGTCAAAAGGAGCTCAGCAAGAAACAAAGAAGCCCTTTGAGGCATTTAAAGCAAGATCGTTGCACCGGTCAAGATCGGGAGCGGGCAGGCCCCTTCACGGAGCGCGCACTTCGGCGCTCCACGCTTGGCGGCGTCCGCGCCGGCCGGTCATACGCGCATACGAATGCAGCCGGATGACGGCTCTCCTCGAGCGCAATAAAGGCTCTCACGGCTGCGTGGGCGCGGGGGAGGAAGTGGGAGAGTCGCCGAGACGGTCGGTAGGGCAGGTAACGCGATTATCCGGCCGCGGACCGGAGCACTTTATCGGGAGCTATCGAGCGAAAGAGAGCTGCCGGCTTCTTTCTTTTTCTGATTATTCTGGGATAGGAGGCGGAGAGGAGAGGCACACGGTGGATTTTTTGCCGGAGGAGTCGTGGGGAGACGGGTTTGGTGAGAGAGAGAGAGGGAGTTGCGCTTCGACGTCGGGTTCGAGAGGTTTTAGTGAAAAATGGTGTGGGCTTTTCGGTCCTCGTTTTTGCAGATGTGAATCAATGAGTTGAATTATGTGTTTGCTCCGGGAAAGTAATTCGGAGTTGATTATATTGAAATTGATGATGTTGTATTTGTAAGAATCGTATAGGGTGAAATTTATTAGAGCTATAATAGCTGCGATCAGTAAGGGAATCCCACATTTTTTTTTATCGTTTCGTAAGACAAACAGATAATTTGGAAATTATGAATTATGAATGAAATTTCTTGTAATTTTCAACGAACTTTAATCAAATTCATAATCTTTTTAAATATCAGGCTCGAAATAGAAGTCATCCCAAAAAACTTTTCAGTTTATACAATTTTCTTCCTCAATTAACATCCTCAGAAATAATTCACTTAATTTCGACTTGAGAAATCCAACGATCGGCATTCCATATAAATATTGAAAAACTCAATAATCCTTTCCGATCGGCGCGCGACCGTAAGAAGTAGAAAGAAGCATTTCCCCTTAGCATAGCTCAGCAGGTGGGCTCGATTCTCAGCTCTTCCCTCGAAAAAAAAGGAAGGCTCTCTCTCTCTCTCTCGCGCGCGATTTTCCCCCGGAGCGTCGAACAAGCCGGCAAATATTTGCGCTTCCACGCGGACGAGTGCATTCCTGCTCGTCCGCCTCGAGCACGAGAGTTTCTACGTGAGACGGATCCGCTAGTAGGAATTACCGGCCAACTTATCGGGAGAAGGGCTTATCGCCTCTCTCTCCCTCTCTCTCGGTTTCCGTGCGCGCTTCCTACCTTCGATCATTTTTCTCGCTTCTTCTTGTCTCGCCGTCTGCTTCGCGAGCCTATAGTGTTTTCCGAGAGGTGATCGGCCAATTCTGTAATTGACGCGGGAATGCCGGGGTAGCGAGCGGCGATGAGCATTTTTATTTCGAGACGATGTGTTTTTGAAAACTGCCGGGATTTCGCGCGGAATGCAATGGTGCAGCCTTGAACGTTAATTGTTTTCAATTGCTGGATTAATAGTTTCGTTTATTTTAATGATTATATTTAAATAAAGATTATTTTTTTCCATTTTTCATGTTCTTGTATCATAAGAAAAGAAGCTGGGTATTCATTCAGAACTCACTTACGGTAACTTCTCTTTTAAAAAAGATAAACTCCGAATGAAAATACTTGATGAAATTCTCTGATATTAAAGTTTTCATTTCCAATACTTTTCTCTATTTTAAAATAAGTTAATATTACGTCCCGATTATCTTGGATGGATATAATATTATGATAGACTTTAGAATACTGTTATTTAAAAATTAATTGGATTCTAAAATATTTTGCATATTTCCCTACCCAGTTTGCATAATCTTACTTCAAGTGTCAATACAAAGCTATTTTAAAAGCGATGCGTTTAAAAAAAAGAAAAACTGCTTCTCCCTTCGACAAAAATTATCCACCTCCTTACAGCACCCCAGCAGCTGAGAAAACTAATGCCCGCGCAGCGAGGGGCTGCTCTGAAAAGGTGGATTATGACGAGCTCGTTGCAAGCCGCGAAGTAAGTGGCCGCGCTACAGTAGAAATCGCGAGTTCGCAAACCCGTCCGCTAATTAACTAATTGACCGGCTTGGCAAGCTGCAGCGTGAATTGAGTGATCAAGTGGCCACTCGTCGGAATTGAGGTCCGTAGGATTGATACCGATGAGCGCGAGCGGTTGCGAGAGACGGAAAGCGCCCCCGATGCTCCTCTTCCTCCGGTAAATGCGCCCCCCCCCCCTGAATTTGCATGCCGACTGAATGGCGGATTACCTCCGCGGATATATATGCCCTCAAATCAAGACGAATTTCCAGCTGCGGGCTGCGGATTTTATCGGCTAGAGGCTATCGCCGTGGAATTGCTTGGTCTCGGAGCGCCGGATTGGCCGCGTGCTATTGAATCTTTGCTTTAAGCGCCTGTCCGACGGAAGTAATGGATGATGAAATTGTTTTAACGTTCATACTACAGTTTGGGATAAACACTGATATCAATTTTCTGAAAATTAACAATCATAAACGTTTTAACCGCTCGTGAAACACTTAAAAATGTTGTATCTTTCATGGAGTAGCCAGTATAAATAATGAGTAGTTTTTAGAGATATTAGTCAAATAATATCGTTCTGCGGAAAGTGTTAAGATGAGACGCGTTGATGAGCCTATTATCAAAATATCGCTTTCATTCGCTTTCGGGGATTCCAGTTAAATTATTTAAATAATTTTTCATCTACAACCTTTATTTCGAAAACATCCAAAAACCACCCTCTCAACCCGATTGCAAAAGCCGACGTTTGTTAAAATTATCACGTGCCGCGGGAGAGACAAGCGGGGGGCTCGTCTCCGCGCGCGAACTTGCTGCGCGCCGGGCGGCGCGGATGAGAGGCCGCGCGCGCATTAACGACCTTACATCAATATCGATTATCCTATTACGCGCTCGAAAATTAATCCAACGATGGGGGGACGTCGTCGTCGCTTGGCCGCTCGCTCGGCTAGATTAGTTTTGCGCTAATTGAATCGGCCGTCGAAATAAAAAGAGTTGCGAGCGGGGAACGCCGCGGGGAGCCGAGAGCACACCACAAAGATGAGAGAGGATGCGGGCGATGCGCTCCCCCTTCCTCCCTTCTCGCTCTTATTTTTTTAAATTAGCGCTGCGTATGCCTCTGATGATGACGGAACGATTTTTTGACGGAATTAAACGCCGGGGAAAATGGTTTTTAAGCGAATTGATAAAGCCTTTATCCGCAAAGGAATTTGGTTTTTGGGAATATTTTTTTTTTTTGCGGTTAGAAATCAAAGACTTTTAATCAAGAGTTATCTTTTTTCATGATATTTTAATAAACATATAAACGTATGTGATTATATTTTGCAACATTTATCGCATTTCTTGCATTCATTTGTGATAAAGGAATTCAACGCGTTCCCACAGTATTTTTTAAACGAATTTCAATTTGAAAGATTTCTCCGCATTTTAAATTTCATTGATGAAACTCTTTTTTAAATGCTGTAGGCAAAATAATTGGTAAAATTGGCAAAAACGGTCATTACAATAAACAATAATTGAGAATGAATGAAGATAAAGCCTTATAATTGAACTTTTATATAATAGAAAATTCCTATTTTTTTATTGAATTTAACAAATCAATTGTGTCTGACGAAATTTAAACTTTTTTCTGGTAGTTTTCCAATGTACGTATGTATGTCTTTTTCAATTACAATTTTTATTATAACGCACACAAAGGTTTTACTTTTTTTTTTAGCAATTTTATCTAGCGAGCATAAAATTTTAGCACGCTTCAATTCAACAAAAGTTAATGGATATCAAAAACTTTTATTTTTATTAAAGTACAGGTCTAAAATTTGTAAAAACGGTATGAAATGACTTTAGTTTCTAATTGGAATCAATATTTCATAGTCGGCTTGCAAATGACAGCAAAAATAACACAATTTCATAATTTCAATTCAAGTTCTAAATATTTTAAATTTTTTAAAAAGCGAAATTTGTAAAAACAATGCTTGAAAAATGCGCAAATTGCAGAAAATAAATAGGTAATTTCATTCTTGAAAGCGAAAAAGGAAATCAAGACCCCTAAAATAAAAAAACAAAACAAAACGTACCCCAGAGTCATCAAAGCTCCACCTACACGACCAAAGCCGGACAATAACACGGGAGATAAAGAGGGCAACACTCCTCGATTACTCGCCAATTACGATTGGCGTCGATATAACGCCGTCCCCGAGAAAATACAATTTTTTTCCGACTGCCCCCTGCGGGGGAGCCGCGTTATTATTATCGCGCGCGTCCATAAAAGCTTGCCTGATGCCGGGGACGCCGAAAGTGCCTGTCGTTTCGACAAATGGAAACGGCCGCGAGCGATAGAGAGACGAAATTGTCCCCCCGGACGACGACGGGGGATGAAAAGGAGGCCGGTGTACGGGAGGTAAGCGATTATTGGAGCCCGAGCTTGTTCGAGTTAAACGTCGGAATCGATAGAAAAGTCGAGGTTTCTTTCATTGTTTTGGAGGGCTTCGCCGAAGGTAAGATTTTCTGATTTTCATCTGAAAGATGTTAAACTCTTAAAGTGTCTCAATTTTTAGATAAGTATACGTATATAACTGCAGAGCTGCATAAGCCTTGAATGGGTAGGACATTTTTTAAATCTTGATCTAATTTCTAAATAAAAATGTAAATTTAATAGGAGCGAAAAAAATATTAAAAGCAAGGAAAAAAACATATTTATGTAACAATAAAATAAAATTACAGAAATACCCACCCACGTAACAAAGTATTTAAGCCAAGGTGTCCTGAACCACGTGGCTAAACGACCTTCGCCGAGATTTTCGTATCTCTTTTTTCGTCGCCCTTCGTTAGATTATCGTTTTACGAGCCCCGGATAAGGTGACCGATGGCTCTAGGCGACGTGCACTCGACCATTTTCCGTTTATTGCAATGCCGAAGGGTCTTTTTTCTTCAATTTTACTCCCCAGTTCGAAGCTTTAAAGTCGAGTGCGTATTTAGCGAAAAGTTTCCAGAGAATCCCTGGGGTATAGCGGGAACTTTCGTCGCTTTGACTTTTCGATTTTTCTTCCGGAATTACGGTATTTTAAAAGAAAAGCTCGAATTCTTCAACAAATAATTGGGACGCCTTATATATTTGTACTTCTCATAACTTTATAAATATAGACTTTTATTTTCGTACGCGACCCTTTTTCGATAAGCAGAGAGTTTTCGTTCGGCAACTACTTTTTTTTTCAGCGAGTTCAAACGTCATTATCGTAAACAAGAGTGAAAAAGCGCATTACAAAACGCTTGGTCGAATTCCGCGGAGTTTCAGGCCCGCGAATTCAACACTGAAAAAAAAACGGCGTACAGAAAGTTCGCTAAATCCTGCGAATTTGAGCAAAGCATTCGCGCTTTCATAATCTAACCAACAGTTCCGCGGACAAAAATTTAGCGCCAAAAATCCTCGTCTGCATGAAACTCTGTCGTGGGAATTTATTTGGGGCGGAAAGTCGGGGTAGCATTATTCGCGTTTCAAGTCGATTTCGTTATTGGTTCAATTGTTCTGGATTTTCTGATAATTCACTTTAACTTTTTGCAATGTAGTTTATGTTTTTTGTTTTAATTAATTTTATCCGTTTCCAGGTCTTGTGCAAGATTACGACTGGAGTTAAAAGCGACAGAAATTGATAGGCGAGAAAAATTATTAAAGTGAAACATGACAATATAAAACGGCGTCAACATCAATTTCGCATTCAATAATTGCACGTTTTTCCGAATTTATATTATTCTTTATGCATTTCACGTAACAATACGGTATCTTTGCATTGACGTATTTCTCGAAAAATTGATTACGTAAATGCACAATTATTCCGAATTCCATAATAAAAAAATATACTTAAAAACAAACAGGACACAGGACCTGCTTTGGGTCACGTTTACTCCTCGTCTTTTCAGCATCCAAGACCAAATCAGTACGTGGAGTACAATGTAAATAAGTTGCAACGCAATATACAAAGACGTTGAATACTCACGCTCGTGGTCTCATCGAGCTTCCGCTTCCAGGCGTCGCTGCGCTCGATCAGTGCATTCCACTGCTCCGAGAGCTTATTGACTTCGCGGCGAATGCTGCGCGTCAGTTCGCGTGCCTGTTCCTCGGCACTCCTGTAGCCTCGCGAGTCTCCATCGAGATCGCGACCTGAGAAGCGTAATAAGACGATTACTATAGTGATCTATTGAATATTAGATAGTTTTTAAGTTTGCTCCATTGTGTACAAATTTAGAATAAATTTCAATGTGCTTTTTGGATGATTCTTTAACGGCTAAATTCTCCCTTTTTAACTTTTATCAAAGCAAATTTATTTAAAGCTATTTCGTTATTTTCCGAAAGATCCATTCCTTTCAATAAACCAAGCTGTATACGTTTATTCCCGCTGCTTACAGCTCCTTCCCCCGGCCGAGAGTGATTTCCGTTTACGCTCAACGGCCCGCCGACGAACGCCGGCACGAAGCCCGCCTCGGCAAAAGCGTGCTTCGGGCGCATTCGGTAAATAAATCCGCGAGAAACTGTGCAGGGCAGCCGAGCGGCGGGAAAAACGACTCGGCGCCGCGCCGCGGCTCGTGGCAACACAAATCTCGCGATCGGGCGCGCGCGTACGTGCGCTCGTTACGTCTTCATTGAGCGGATTAAAGCTCCCGTAATAATCGAGCGACTTCTATTTGCCGCCGCCGGCGGGCGGCTGGAGTTTTACGGTCCCGCGCGCGCGAGCGCAGCTGCTTGCGCGTAAAAGATGCCTTTTCATTAACGACGTTTATTTCGAACGGCGCTGCGAGTGCTTTTAGTATCCGGGCTGGTAGCTCGTAATACGTGATCTCGGGATTTTTGCTTTGTTACAGGTGCACTGGCTGGAAAACGGAGCGTTTGCTTTTACGTTTTTCCTATAGGCTAATTAAATTGGATGTCGAGGCGGAGTTTAAGACTTACTGAGAAAATGTAGATGGCTTGTAACTTAATTTTTTAAATAATTTTAAGATTAAATTCGTTGTGCTGCGTATACTACATGCTACTTATGTTATCACGTGAAGCGTTAAGAGTTTAATCAGTCTATATTAATAATTTCCGGGAATAGTTTTGAGATAGTAGATATTATCACGAATAATAGTCAAATATATGTATTTCGACGCGTAACATTTGTAAACAAGCCGGTGCACTCTGCAGAAAACAAGAGAGTAAATTCTGTATGCATAATCAGTAGGAAATTCGTGATATTATTTTCAAGCATTGCACTTCATGCATAAAATGGGTGCAGATTGTAAAAAAATATTTTACATCGTTACTGAAAATCATTAAAGATTATTTACAGATAAAACATTAACTCGAGCAATAAAATTATTCCAAAAAAGTGGCTAATATAAATGACTTAAAATTCACGTAAAATAAGTAAAAATTTTTCACTATTATTCTTCTTCAAAGACCTAAAACAAATTTAATATATAATAAAAGTATTTAATTTAATTTTTAATTTTTCGTTAAAACAGATTTATCGTTCTACATTGAAAATTCTAAAAATCGCAGCCCTCCGCCAACAGCGTCCAGCCCGCAACAGCAGCCATCAGCTCTGTCGTCGTCGCACCAAAAGCCGAACTCGCGGCCACAAAGGAAACATTTGCGCGACAGCGGTGGCGAACGAAAACGCGATTAAAATTGAATTGCCGCGATTAGCGCGTCAACCGACTCTCTCCCTCTCTCTCTCTCTCTCTCTCGCGTCGAATCGTCAGCGGCGCCACTGACGGCCGCCGGTCGCGTAAATCAACGCTCGAACCTATATAGCAGCTGGTCCCGCGCGCGCTCGAACCGATAGTCCTGGCTCTCCTCCCCCGTTATCAATGCTAAACATGCGCGTAAAAACTACGTCGCGCGATACTATACGCCAGGCGCCGTGATTCATTGGACAATTAATTGTGCGCGCCGACGCCGACGCCTGCCGCCAGGCTTTTCTTTGCCGGCCCGGCCTCGTTGGCACGGTTGCATTTGTTAAGGGGGCGACCCGTTCGTCGGTTTACGCACGAGGAAGGTTTTTCCTTTTTTTTTTTCGAAAAGTTTTTGTTTAGTTCCATTGTTTTGTAGATGCTTCATTTTTGATCGGCCGCAGTGGAACGGAAACAATTTTGCAAGCTGAATAATTATCGCGGATGTTATTAGCAGTTTTTAATTAGCCTGTGCAGGCCGGATAAGACTTGATATTAGCGATAATTCTTATAAGTTTATTTTTATAAAGAAAAGTATTTATTGATTTTGACCTTCAATTTTGCATTTTTTTCCAATTTGCCTTCGAACTTTTTTAATAATCAATGCTTAAAAATAAGGGCTAACGCTTGAGGGCTAATATTAATTGTATTTCGAGCCTCTTCCTCGAGATCACTCAGTAGTGCCCCCACTCCGTGCCGATGATGCCACAATTTTTAAAGCTAAAAGAAAGGTTTGCAAGCGCCACCTGCTGCGCTATCCCGCGTCCGCTTCCGCTGACAACCGTCATTCTCTAACTTTGTGCCGGTGAGTCCACACGGATTACGGACAGGATGGGTAAACGAAGAAGACACGACTCTTCATCTGAGGACAACGATTCGCTCGAAAGACGACTACGACGTATCGTGAAAAAGCTGAAGAAGAACAAGAAAAAACGACACCACAAGAAAAAACGTAAGCATAAGGGGGGTTAGGTTTCTTGTTTCAGTTAGTGAATCAGCATGCATTAGCGAGATTATAAATCAACATGAGCTCAAAAATTAAGAAAATTGACCAGGTCAATTTATGCTTTATGCAAAAATATTTGATGCTCAAAATTCTAAAAAAGTTGACTGCTCGGAGGCCAGGCCACGAGACAGCAAAAATGGCAGATATGGCGATTGAGAGCCTCGGCCGTTACACGGCCAACGTGAAGTCCCTGACAGGAGCATAGCTGGGGTCAGGCCCCTGCTACAACTGTTCGACAGTTGCCTATAAAAATAATACACGGAAAGAACGTGTACACATAGTAACCTCATACTCTCGCTTGATTGACGTAGGTTACTCGAGATCATCGTCACGGACAAGCACGGACACAGACAAAAGAGGGCGCTCCACCACACGTTCGGAGAGCCCGCCTGAAGATGGCAGGAGCAGAATTCAACATCGTGCAGCCTCACGCACAAGAAAGCGCTCTGCTAGCTCGTCTGATGTGGACAAAGAAAATCTACGGCGTACTCCCTTGCGTTCGAGAGGAAGCTCACGCGACTCGCACACCAGCAGCGAACACAGCAGAACTCGCCGTTCAGAATCACACTCCGAAAACAAAACTGAGAAAGACGAATCCAATACCGAAAACAAAATTGAGAAAGACGAATCCAAAGAGATCCATACAGAAAAAGACTGTGCTGAGAAAAAAATCGAGTTAGACAAAGAGATTTTGCAAGTTATTGGAAAACGTCTTACATCGGACAAGGTCCGTCCAACTCCAGCCCATAGTGACATTGAAGTCCGCTGGAAGGAAATTTACAAAGGAGGGCTGCCTAAGGAAGAGAAAGGCGAGCTTTGTAACAAATATATAAATCCTGAAAATTGTATGTTTGTAGAACCTCCTAAGCTTAATCCAGAAGTTAAAGCCTCTTTAACAGAACCAGTTATTAACCGTGATATGCGACTAATATCAAAACAAGAAAAAGTCTCCGTTTGTTTGGCTGCATTAGGCTCAGTTATGTCACAGCTATTAGATAAAAAAGAGGTCAATAATTTACAACTTCTTGAAAAAATTAGCGACAGTTGTAGAATCTTAGTAGATCTGCAACGTGACGAGTCTTTGACAAGAAAATCGTTGATACTGGCCAATATTAATTCGTCATTGAAAGACACCCTCAAAGAAGCTCCAATAGATGAATGGCTTTTTGGTAAGCAGCTGGAGGAACAATTAAAAGCTGCAAAAGTACTGGAACGATCCAGCAAAGAATTGAAACCTCCTAATAAACCTTCAACAAAACAAATTCCAAAAAACTCGAGGGGCCCGCTCTCTCAGATGAACAGAAAACCCATTCATTACAAGTCAACTCAGAGGAGCGGGCAACCAAAGTATCAACAGTTGAACAATTACCGCAAGTACCAAACATCTCAAGATCAGCGCAAGAAGAAACAGTGAGTAACGTAAGTATATCTGCTGGAAGGTTACAATACTTCGTGAATAGCTGGAAAAGTATAACATCGGACTCGATTATACTAAAATGGGTCCAGGGTTTTGAGATACCATTTATTTCACCGGTTTTTCAAAATAATCCGCCTAAAGAATCTTCTTGGAAAGAAGAAGAAATTAAATTAATTAAAAACCAAATCAGAAAATTGTTAGAAAAAGGTGCGATCATCAATTGTAAAGCGGAGCGTGACCAATTTATTTCAAAAATTTTCTTGAGAGAAAAACCTGATGGTTCACACAGATTAATCTTGAATCTTAAAAAACTCAATCTATTTGTTAAAACATGGCACTTCAAAATTGAAGATGTGAGAACTGCAAAAAATCTAATGAGTCCTGGTTGCTTTATGGCCACTGTAGATCTGAAGGACGCTTATTATTTGATTCCTATTGCTAAGAAGCACAGGAAATATTTAAGATTCTCCTTCTTAGGCGAACTATTCGAGTTTCTTGTTCTCCCCTTTGGATTAAACTGTGCGCCATACGTTTTCACTAAAATATTGAAACCGATTGTTACACACTTGAGAACACTTGGATATCTATCTGTTGTATACTTAGACGACTGGTTGCTATTAAGTAACACTTATTCGAATTGCTTAAAAAATATTGAGCAAACAACAACCACGCTTAAAGAACTAGGCTTTATTATAAATTCTGAAAAAAGCAAATTATTTCCATCAAAGTATTGTAAATTTCTAGGCCTTGAATTAGATTCAGAAAAAATGCAAATATCTCTACCGAAAGACAAACGTGAAAAAGCCTCAGCTTTAATTGAAAAATTTAGTAAAATTAAGAACTGTAAAATTAAAGAATTCGCATCCTTCATAGGGTTTTTAAGCTTCTGTTGTCAAGCGTCCATATATGGCTGGGCACACGTTAAAGACTTTGAAAGAGAAAAAATTAAAGCTTTGAGAAGAGAAGGCGATTGTTTTGAGGCAAATATGGAAATAAAACCTAAATTGCAAGATGATTTCAACTGGTGGAAATCAAATATCTTTAAAATAAACAATCCCATTCGAAGGCCGGATTATAGTCTAGAAATTTTTTCGGATTCTTCAACTACAGGTTGGGGCGCATACTGTCAAAAAGAACAAATTCATGGATTTTGGAATGTAAATGAGCGTATGCACCATATTAATTATTTGGAAATTCTAGCCGCGTTTCTTGCTCTTAAAAGCTTTGCAAAATCCTTCAAGCACTGCAATATTTTATTAAGAATTGACAACACGACGGCATTAACATACGTAAATCGCATGGGAGGTATGCAAAGCGAAAAATTAAGCAGATTAAGCAAGGAAATTTGGGAATGGTGCGAAAAACGGAATATCTGGCTATCGGCATCGTATATACGTTCAAAAGATAATTCTATCGCAGACTTTGAATCGAGAAGGTTAGAGCCAGAAACGGAATATGAGCTTTCAGATAAAGCTTATAAAAAACTATGTAACACGCTTGGCACTCCAAATATAGATCTATTCGCGAGTAGAATTAACTCTAAATGTGAATTATATGTTTCTTGGAAAAAGGATCCAGGTTCAATGGCCATTGACGCATTTACAATTGATTGGAAGCCATTTTTCTTTTATGCATTCCCTCCTTTTGCAATTATACTCAAAGTTTTGACAAAAATTAAACAAGAAGGTTCTAGAGGCATTATTTTGGTACCCAAATGGTTCTCTCAGCCTTGGTATCCACTATTCAGCAGCATGTTAGAGTCTGAATTAATAATATTCAAACCTAATAAAAATCTTTTATTTTCGTCGAATAGGAACCCTCATCCCTTATGGAAGCAACTTACCCTGGTTGCCGGAATTTTATCAGGAAAGCGTTCTCACTGAAAGGGATGAACGAAGGCTCGATTGACCTTGCAATTTCTTCGTTAACTAAATCAACACTGCGTCAATATGACTGCGCACTGAAAAAATGGTACACATTTTGCTCCAAAGATAAAAGAGATCCACTTGTAAAAGACGTTATAAAAATCCAGGATTTTTTAACGGAAGAGTTCCAGAAAGGAGCATCATACGGCTCAATAAATTCACATCGGTCGGCATTAGCACTAATTTTCGGCTCAGATGTAGCTCAAGATTCAGGAATCAAACGGATATGCAAAGGGGCAGAAAAAATTCGACCACCTAAACCAAAGTATAACTCAACATGGAATCCGAAGGTTGTTCTGGATCATTTAGCAAAATGGGTTCCTACCAGCGATCTTTCTTTAGAACAATTATCATATAAACTTGTTACGTTACTCGCCTTAGTTACAGCTCACAGATTGCAAACGCTAGCTTTAATTAATGTTCAAAATATATTAACATTACCTGATAAAATACAAATCAAAATTCCTGCTCAAATCAAAACAACAAAAGCAGGAAGAAATCAACCTGTTCTAAATTTACCGTTCTATAATCAAGAGGAAATTTGTCCAGCGCGAACTCTTCAATTTTATATAGAAAAAACCAAAGACTTACGAGGCAATGAGAATACACTCTTTATATCATTCAAAAAGCCGCATAAGAGTGTAGGAACGCAGACTCTAAGCAGATGGGTTAAAGGCGTGTTAAAAGAGAGCGGTATAGATACTGATCGGTTTTCCGCTTATAGTACTCGACATGCTTCGACTTCAGCGGCCAAGAAAGCTGGCGTTAGTATTGATGTAATACGATCGACGGCAGGTTGGACAAGAGATTCTCAAACGTTTTCAAGATTTTATGATTTAAATATTTCAGAAGATGATAATACATTTGCTAGAAGCATTTTAAACTTTAATACTATGTCTTAAACTAATTAAGCTAATAAAGTGTTCTGTTTTATAAGTATAAATCTGTTGACAGATTTATCATACATGTTATATACTTATTAATTATATTTAATCTCGCCGTAACTATACTTTAAACATCTACTGAGTGATCTCGAGGAAGAGGCTCGAAATACAATTCATCGATTAAACGAACTTACCTGTAAGTGAAGTTCTATCGGAATTGTATGCAGAGCCTCTTCCGAAGAGATCACTCAGTAGTGCCCCCACTCCGTGCCGATGATGCCACAATTTTTAAAGCTAAAAGAAAGGTTTGCAAGCGCCACCTGCTGCGCTATCCCGCGTCCGCTTCCGCTGACAACCGTCATTTTTTAAAGTTTGCCGTAACTATTCTGGGGCTGATATTTTCAGCTATGGGTCAACGATTGTAATCGTTTTTTGGGTGGGTTTGATCTCTTCGGAAGAGGCTCTGCATACAATTCCGATAGAACTTCACTTACAGGTAAGTTCGTTTA
>UCOM01001355.1:0-43105 GCA_900474385.1 Ormyrus pomaceus
CGCTTCGCGGGCTTGAGATCGACGCGCCGCCTGCCTCATGGGGTGAGAACTAACGCTCGTAATTGCCTCACTTTTTGATCGGGCTTTGTGCTTCTACTTATGTCTATCTTCGTTGGCGAGTGCGTCCGCTCGCGAGCTGAGCTCCTCGACTACTTTTGAGCTCGGAGCCGCGAATTCGAAAAGAACTCGTTTCTAAGTTGAGCGAGAGGAGGGAGCTCTATATAGCTGCAGACCTTCGCTTCATTTTCTCGAGAGAAAATCAATCGAACTTTCCAGCGCACATTCTTTATTTTTCTTTATTTCTCGGCTTGCTTGTCCTCGGCAGACAGCCCGTTGTTTGTGCATGCGAAGCGTCTCGAAAATATGGAATCGTTTATTTGCATGGATTTTTGGAGCTTGAATAATGCGCGTTTTCGAAAAAGTAATCTTTTTTTACACGCGGATAAAAGCTTACTTTGCATTTCATGAGAATAAAATATAAAAAGGAATTCATACAGAACGGAATAATCCGCAACTTACCGTGACTTTTTAATGAAAAAACTTGATAATAGTAGCCTTCAGCTATAATTTTTCGTAACAATTTCTTCTGCTTCCGCAAATTTTCTTAATAGTTAGTCTAACTCTTTAATTTCAAAATCATTATATCCTTATGAAATAATCACAAGCGCAATGGTCATTCAATTATAATTTCTCGCGAAACCTTTAGTTGACAGAAATTAATCAAAGTAAAATAGGTCAATGACCATATTCTCCACGGTACTTGCTTGTGTTAGATAGCACCAGAGGTGATGAAGTTTCCAATCGATCTTCTGGCTTCACAGAAGTTCGTTTACTTTGCGATTCTACAAAAATGTTAAGAAAATCTAAACTGCAAATAAATGTTCGAATAATATTATCTAAAGATTTAAATAAAAACTAAAATATGGAAAAATAGGAATAAGTAAAAAAAAATGCTGGTTTTAATTTAAAAAAAAAATGTACATTGCATAAAGCTCTTCTGAATGTAAATTAAAAATAAACAAGGTACTGAAAAGAATTAAAAAAGCAAAAAGTCATGATGAAGAACGGACCGCTACAGCCTGAATAAACAATAGTTTCGTTTCAAAATGCACGGCTGCTATTTCTCCCGTTTCTCTATTTTTTATATATAGTAAAACAGTTAAACAAGGCTGGCATTCCAGTAGCGAAAATTAGGTCGCCTATTTTTGGCCTAAAATTGGGTTCGGAGAAAATCTTTTTATTAAATTCTAAATTAAATCAGTTCCTTGATAAAAACCGCGGCACTTACCAATCCAGTCCGATCGAAAACCGCACATTTAATAAAACGCAGCTGAGGTCAAGCATACCTTCTCCCGTCTATCCGATACACACACGTAAAAATCTTGGCTGGAAAATAAACGGGCGGGCATTGAAAAATCGTAAAACCTGCGTCAAATCGAAACGGGTCGGGGTTATAAACGGAGTAAGCGAAGCGTCCGATCAGAAACGATTCATACACGGCGAAAGGCAGCTACTTGTATTCCGTTCACGTAGAACAGCGAGAAGAAAGGGAAAAAACACGTTCGGAGGATATATAGTGCGACTGGACTGCCAGTCGATATAGCTGCACTGATCGAAACGAAAAGCGGTTGAGAGATCGGTTTCGTTGCGCTCGAATACCTGCCTTCGCTTTCGTTGTAATGGATTTGTCGTCACGGGAAAGCTACAAATTGAGCTTTCAATCACTTAATAAGCTGATGAATTATTGTTTCAGCTAACGAGTTGGAACGCCTTTTGATTATTGACAGCTTGTGATGATAGAGAATGACAAATGAATATTTTTACTTTGTTTAATATTTTCCGAATAGAAAAAAAAAACATTTTTGTCTTTGGATAAGTAATGAATTTTTCTTAATTTTCAATTTTTTTTTTAAATTTATTATAATATAGAATTATTTATTATAATAATCGAATTTAATTTATTTAATTTAATTAATTTTAACAATGTTTAAAAGAGGATTGAAAGTATTTATAAAAATAAATATAAACAAAAAAATGAAATAAACTATAAAAGATATGTGTTTATAAGAAAACTATAACTTTTTATATTAATTTTATTATATCACACGGAAATATAAGTTTACCATATTCAAACAGTCTGATATTGAATTCTTAATTAATAAAATCTAGGTCATTCGTTTATATACATATCCGGAAATAACCAAATATTAACCAACTATTAATTAAACCTTCTTGGTTTTAGTCGATTTAAAGCTCTCCGACTGTAAAAATAATGTTTTCTCTTTAAAATCAATCATTTTGCAATTTATCAATCAGACTATGTATAAGTGATACATTTTTTTAAAATTTTGTACAGTAAATTTACCAAATATTCTGCAATAAAAAACGATGGAAGTTACTTTGAACAATTCTGAGTTCCATTACAATGTTCGTTTAAAGACTCTTCTAAATATTTGGAACGCTGCCAGCTGATAGCACGTGCTCGAGGGATTTTTTTTACAAAGCCGCTGTTTTTAGAACAAACTCGGTATTATCTTAAAAACTAGTACATAAAATTTGACGAAAAAAATGCCCAAGGTTATCGGAGACCTTTCTTTTTAACCACGAACCCTCGAGTTACAAAACATTATTAATATCTACCAAGTTTTGTACACGGACATCCATATAGAACCATAATAAATCTAAGAAATTATCATTTGAAAATTGGATACACAGCCGAGAAAATACCTCTCAGCGAAGCACTGAATTAATAACCCATCTGTCCGGAAGACGTCGACTACAGCATAAAAGAGAAGACTCGCGAAACAGAAGAACAGCGCGCGTAGAATCCTTATCGAAAAGCAGCGCGAGAATGTCAAGTGAGAGAAAGCGCAAAGGGTCGACACGTGGAGAGGAAGAGGGATGGCGAAAGCCGCGGCTTGCGGCTCGCTCGTACAGTGAGAGAGAAAGTGAGTGAGAGAGAGAGAGAGAGAGAGAGAGAGAGAGAGAGAGAGAGAGAGCAATGAATATGATTTTGAAGCAGGTCACTCGAGCAAAGGTTGATGGTCTGGCCTGGTGTATCAGGGGTCTTTACTACTTGTCGGGGAACAACTTTGACCTGAATCGCTCGCATTGGCTGAGGGGGTAGCGGCGCTCGACTACTACCAGCCACCGTTGACCGCTATCGGCTCCTGGCGAACGCCGACCGCAATCCCACCTCTTCCCAACACCTCCCTCACGGCCCCCCCGTCCGCCCCCATCACGCACTCACGTATCCTGACGACCTGTTACCAATAGCCGCGGAGCTTTATCTTCGCGAGCGATCTGAAACGGACGACGCGGACTTGATGGCTTGTATATACCGTGCCCGTTATTACGCATTCGTTTCTGGCGCTTTTATCGGCATGTGTTTTTGTCCGACGAGGCGCCGGAACGAGGGGAATAAAGTGCCGAAGTGCCGCGATAAAGGATCGACTCTTTTAGAGATGCGCGCCTCGGCGAGTTCGGAGCTGTCACCGAACGGCGACGGTCTTGGTATGACGCGATGGATTTCTGGACTGCCGATGAGCTGCCGGTGTATTGATTTATGAAGATTTTACGACGCTGTATAGTTCTAATTTGCTTGAATTGCATTTGTCAATAGAGGAAATTATTATTACATCAAGAAGTAAGTATGAGTTTGAATTGTAATGTTCAAAGTTATGTCGCAGGAAAAATCTATTATTACGGTGTATTAACCTTAATTTGTAATCTGTAGTCGTGATAGATAGGACTGTGAATATTTTATTGACACCTGAATAGGCAGCTTATCAAGCATACTGAAGTTACGTACCTAAGGGTAAATAAAATTCAAAGGATCTAAGAGCTAATAATTGGATTAGATTTTCAGCCTTAAATTTTGCATAATGTTTTTATTGTTTCGCGTCAATCAAATACCTTTAAAATCAATAATGGCATATACGTAAATCGTCTTCTCTATTTCGGAATCCG
This sequence comes from Ormyrus pomaceus, assembly GCA_900474385.1. Classification (NCBI taxonomy): domain Eukaryota; kingdom Metazoa; phylum Arthropoda; class Insecta; order Hymenoptera; family Ormyridae; genus Ormyrus; species Ormyrus pomaceus. The sequence continues at coordinate 3,970 of UCOM01001355.1, forward strand.
CAATAGGCAATTTACATACCGAATGAAGAATATAATTAGTGGAATTAATAGTAATTTACATCCATTAGCTTCTCGTTATATGAAACCAATTATAAATCTACTGGGACAGCCGAATATTCCAGTCTAAAGCAAATAGTGGTGCGAGGTACAAAGCTGCAATATGGTGAAATTTCTCGTGTTTTATTTAAATAATGAGCAAATAATGTTTACTTAAAATGTTTATGTATTATTTATATGGGATCATGAATTTGTTTAAAAAAATTGAACCTAATATATTTTTTGACGTGGTTAAACTAGCAGCTAAATTAACGTTTATATGGCCATTAAATGATGATTCAAAGAAGAGAAAAATTTACTTCAATTGTTTCATGTGGTGGTTTACGATAATAAACTTTTTATTGCTGCTAGTTCCTTCCGCAATTTCAGTGTACAAATTTAGGAATAACATTTCTATGTTCTCGGTTTCCTGGATGGAAACGACGGTGCTTTTAGAAAATACAGTATGTATTTTAGTTTGCAAAATTCAACGACGTCGATTAAAGGTATGTGCATTAACTACATCTAATGTAAGCTTTAATTTATGCTAGTCAGACATACTATTTCAGATTCTGTTAGATGAGTTCGATGACATCATAATCTACGTTAGCAAACGAAGGCACACGACAGTGAACAAAATTCTGATAAACGTAACCAAATTGTACGTTATAAATATGACTTTTTTCATGATTATTGTCGTTTTGTACCTCTATAATATGCAGGCGACGTGGCCAAAATTACCTGCAGCAGCGTGGTATCCTTTTTCTATTGCAAATGTAGCTGTAAAGTATTTGTTACTGGCTCATCAGCTTTACGTCATCTTGATGTGTATAGTAAATCTCATAGTCGACGGTCTATGTTTTGCAGTATTGTACACTGCGATTGCAAAGCTCGACATCGTAAAACAGCATTACAGAAAAGCTCACACTTATACGCAATTAGTTATTGGCATTTGTAGTCATGAACAGACCATGTGGTAATAACAGTTTGATTTTAATTTGTAATTTCTTGTTCAATGTTTTTCAAATTAAGTGCGACTATTTTATAGGTACATCGAAGAATGTAAAATAACTTTTAGATTTATAATACTAAAGACTATTGTTGCGTGCTTCGGTTATTTTATCACTGGCGGATTTAGTTTATTAAATGTAAGTATCAGCGTAACTTAAAATTAGAAAATGTAAAAATTAACAATTATTTGTCAAAAACACCATTAAAATTATAGCCTCGTACTTCGAACACAGTTTTCCGTCAATTCATTTTAATAATGTCTGTTTCTGTCATACGACTGTACGTTTATTCAGCAACTGCGGACAAAATAACTGAAGCAGTGAGTTATAATTTTCATGATTCCCTTCACAAAGTGCTCCTCTTAAATCTCAGTTCAATTACATTTACTTTTTTATGTTGCTTACGTTATAGCATGAACAACTTAAGGCAGTCATTTACGATACTGAATGGTACAGACAATCTAAGCATTTTACCGAAGCTCTGCTTATTACAATGCAAAGGTGCCAAAAAGCGATAAAAATAACTTACAGCAACATTGTGCCGAGTCTTGATTTAAACTTTTATGCAACAGTAAGTTTTATCCTTGAATAACATTTCATTTTACATTTTTATAATATATTATTCCAAATTTTTATACATTTCAGTACATCTACATGAACTTTTCTTACTTTATGACATTAAGAGCAATACGTAAGAAATTATACCCTAATGATTTTTAAAACTAGTCACAGAGTAAAATGTTTGGCTATTTGTTCAGTATTATAGTAAAACTATTTGTAAAAGCCTCCTTACAATAAAAACTTTTATAATTAAAGATCATTAATTCATTTAAAAACATAAGATCACAATATACTAATAATAAATTATATCGTTTGCTACGAACAACTCAATACAAATAGTTTCGCTAAGAGAGAAGTGCGAAAGCGTTCGCGCATCGACGAGTCACCTCCCCGTTCCATTCGACGGCTCGACGTCGCTTCGGCTCGCTCCTTTTATTTTCCCTCCCGTTGCAGTATACGTATAGCCGTCTCTGCCTCGAAGCCACGTCCCGACCGAGCGACGAAAGAAGAATGACGACTCGGGGGGTAAAGGAGCCGCGGAAAAAGAAGCTCTCGACGATGTGCCGTGCCAGCGGGAGACACACGCAAGCCTCCAATTTGGCGGATACGGCCTCTCGGAATACCTATAACCGGCGCGCGGTGCAGGGCGTTCGAAAAAATCGATCGAGAACGGAGCGCCGAAAGCGCCGAGCGACCGATTCGGGACAAATTACAGCGGACTGTAACTGGGATGTAGTCTTGCGGTGGGCGGGGGTGTCGGCTCTATCTTTTTTAGAGCCCGGTGTACACTTGGTTTTTAACGATTGCTTTTTCAATCAGAGGCTTAAGAGATCGATTCTTTTATCGGCGAAGGTGCTTTGTGAATTACTCCTTTTTGGAATATTTCGGCTATTTTGTGTTTTGGGTAACGTTTCAGTGGTTGCAGTTATGAGAACCATTTTAGGTCTTCTGCGTAACCGGCTATTGTGTCCAGGAGGAGTACAGCGTTTTATAGTTTGGTTGAGTGTCTTCCATTTAGAGTTGCAGTTACTTGCACACTCAGTTATAAAAAGATTATGATATCTGATATTGCAATAAAATCTTCCACATTAGATACTTTCTTTTAAACTAATATACATTCAAAAATTGAAATCAGAATAAATATTCCAAGTTTCAATCTCAGCGAGGCGAAGAGAAATTTGCTCTGTCACCTACATTCAATTTTCTTGCTAGGAAACGTATTTTCTTTAATGTCATGACCATGAATAGAAAGTAAAGTATACTCTATTCATTTGCAATAGAGCTGCCATAAAAAAGGATGCGATTCTCGCAGAATGAATGATAGCTTTACGAGCGGAATACCGAGCCTTTAAAAAAGTAACTTTCAATACGAAGTAAACTTCATTTTGGACTCAAGTAAAAGTAAAAATTTCGAAATTAATTTTTTTTAACATTAAACAATGAAATTGTCTGTTTCTCCAAAAGCAGTCTACATTTTTCTCGGATCTACCCCGATTCTAATTTTAAATCAACAAAAAAAATTTCCCTTCGCGATCCTCGGACGAAAATCCGTTTCTAAATTCGAACCCTCTTAAACCATAAAGCCCGTAAAAAGGAGATACGTAAACAAGATTACGCGTCGTCACGTATAACGAAGCCAACGGGTAAAAAAAAGGGTGTATCCTCGCAAAGTTAATACGAGAGCGGGCCAACGTTAACGTGACGAGAATCGCCTTACCGTCGGCGAAAAAAAGCACCTCGTCCCGTAGGACGAGGCAGACCGCGAAGGAGGGAAGGAACCGAGGGAGAAAGGAGAACAAAGGATTAGACGAGCGAGTGCGCGAGGAAGAGGGAAGAGGAGCGTCACTCCCGCTCCGGCAGGCTTGGTTTATCGACCGAATCCTCGTCAGCCGTAGACACGTCTCTCTTCCACCTGCAAAACGACCAGCTGCTCGACTATAGATCCCTCTCGAGGGGCGTATCGCCACTTTAATGTGCAACTTATGCATCGGAAAATTACTCGGCTGCTGCGGAGTGGGAGCCGCCAGCGCTCGGAGATTTCGCGGCGATTGCGCGACACTGCCTGCCTTTGACGACTCGTCGTTGTAGATTACGCTAATGTACGCGGAGTTTCATAAAATGGAGATGTCGAATGTGAAAAAAGCAGCCCTGGTTGAGCGGCGATTGCGCGGAAAATTACGGGCTTGTAAAAAGTAGACCTCGATAAATATTTGTTCATTATGGTTTCATTTTTGTTTAATTTGAAAACTTTTAATTCAGAAGGTTTTCGAATAATAAATGATTATTTTGCAACTAAAAATAAGTGAGCGATAGAATTCGACTCTTTATAAGTAAGAAGTTATGTTGGAATTTCGTAATAAAACAGAATGTCCAAAAAGAATTTTCCTCGCTTCAAAACACAAATTCAATTTAACGTCTTAACAGTGCGCGCAGCGGGAGACCGCAAAATAGTTTTCAATCGAATCATCAAATTTGCGCGTGTTTTTACAAATTTATTTGATTCTGTTTGAAAGCTTTTCAATAAAATTCCGCACAACTTGTCCGAACCCGAACTCTCCCCTCAAAGCAGTATACAGTATTCTTTGCCGCAACTGAAAATTTCCAAAGTTTTCCCCCGAAATTCCGAAACGAAAGAGGATTCCCGAGCGCAATGGAAGCTCGCCATAATCACGAAACGGCCAGTTGGCAAATCCGTCGAAGCGCTCGGAACGTCCAGCATCATCAATCATGACATTAGGATATGTAACTCGGTAGGGTCAGGTTTGCCCTCGGCCTCCCGGCCATCGACGTCGATCGTTAACCCGGCTGTTTGCCGTGCATAACGCTCTCGCTCTTGGGGGGCTGCGATCGTGTGCACGGTTAACGCATTCGAGCAATTAATTGATGAGAGCCCGATATAGAGGAAGACGGACGCTCGAGCCTCGAGTGCGTTCGATGGCTTGATTTTGCTCGAGCGCTTGTCGGACTGCCGTGTGTGCGTTGTTGGCCGCGCGCTGGGAGTGCTGGGAAAAGTTCTCTCTGCTTGAGAAACGCGCGGATCGCTTTTTTCTTAAGAATAAGTAAGGTTCGTAAAGTAGAGATACGACAAGTTTCAGGTTTTTTATGACAATATTTCATATCATTTATTTTTGATGATATAACAACAGTGACTTATACAATATACAGTAATTACTATAACGTACATTGTCACGTGCCGACGCCGTTATTTACTTTCTCTTTTTCTCTAATGTAGCATGTGTTGGTTTTTTTTTTAATTTTTTTTTTTGAGATATGAGTATTGAATGGTACATCACGTGCAATTAGTAATCTTTTCCATAATGTCCTTCGCATATTCGCTTCCTATTTATACAACTTTATCTTCCTTATCACTCTGCTTTTTATTATAAGTTTCTTTAATACGCGATGCCAATCGGTACGCAACATACTTATATCTTTTATTTGAGTAATCTAATTAATTAACACACGGCGCTTCACTTCTTCCGCGTCAGTCGCTCGAGAACACTGCAGGAATATTGTATAGGACGTTCATTTTTAATCGGGTTTTCTTATGTCTGCTTTTTCTGGCTTACTTTTTTTACTGGTTTTTGTTTTACTTTATTCTCTTCGTAGTGAATGTATACGATTAACTTAATGCGATACTTATATAAAAATTGATTCATTTTGTGCGACGAAGTTTGAATACTTTCTATTCGATAAAGTAACAATTTCATATTGCCTATTTACGTATATAATATCGTTTTGTTTAATTATGAAAGTCGAAATAAAAAAATATCGTTTCAGATTAAAAATGCAATAGTATACAGTAGTAATAGTGTTAAATATCTTAAATTACCATTGCAAAATCTTCTTTTAGTCGAAATAATTTTCATGTCAATCGGGATTGTTATGTTTGTTAATTAAATCAAAAAGCTGTCGATTTATTGTTGCTTGAAATATAACGTGCAGTATCAATAAAAGAATTGAAAAGATAGCAATTTTTTCTTTCTGTACAAAATATGTTACTTATGACTTTAAATATTAAATTTACTTAATATTTTTATTAACTTAATAGTAATAAAAAATATCTAACACTGATGCACGGCTGTGTCAAATTACTTAAAAAAAGGTTTATGATAAAAAAGTAGATTATTCTTGATTGTTCTAATGTAATATTTGGACAGTTTAAAATAACTTTTTATTAAGTGATCTTTACAGTATATCACTTAAAATTAACACTTTTCATTCAGATATTCTCTGTAACTTTGTTGTTGAGTAAAAAATTATTGAGCTCGCTAAGCAATACACTGATAAATGGTTAACTATTTGGAGGTAACTGGTTTTCCGTTATAAAGGAAGGGAAATTTATTTGCATCTTATTCCATATAAACTTAATTCGTTAAACATTATTTATGCCGCTTTTTTATATAAAGTAAAAACATAATAAGCGTGTTCAAGTAAACCTAAAGTAAAAACTAAAATCATGACGCATCGAGAATACATTTTTAATCCGCTTATACGCGATTCGCACAATTTTTATCAAAAGCAAAGAAATCGCACTTCGCACAATCAACGAAACGCAAATTTTCCAAGAAGTCGAGAATTCCTTTTCGCGCTCGTTACGGTATACATTGTCGGACTGTCTCGCGGCAAACTGTCGCGTATAAATAAGCGCTCGGATTCAAATTTCGTATCGATTCATCCTCGCGCCGCCGCCCTCGAGGCCTGCATAGACTTGCGCGCCTGAATTAATTGAAAGCAACGGAATCGCAATTAAGCTGCGCGGCATTGCACGCTTCCCCAAGACGGAAACGCATGTCGGCGATCAATTGCGCGCGTCTACGTCCAATAAACTGAGTACTCTTGCTCGCAAAAGTCGCAGCTGGATAACAATGAGAGTCAGTTTCTTTCGACCGATACAAGTTCTATCGAATTATCGTTCCGCCTTTTTCGAACCGTAAAATTGACGATAAATTAATTGCGAAGCGTCGCTGAAGAGCTAAATTAGAGTTTTTACGTTAACTAAGGTTTTACTTCATACAAAAATAGAGATTCTCTAACTTAAGAATTTTTTTATTTAAGTTTCAATTATATACCAAAATAACTAATTTAAAAAATAGAAGGATGATTGAATAAAACTTGTATCATATGTTTGTCTATAATTTTTGCTTATTTACGCGTTTATTTTTAAACTTATAAAATTACAATATTAATTTTGATTTGAATTCGCTAATAACGTTTTAATTAGTAACTTACAATTGTTAATAAAATATAAACAAATAGAAAAAAGTCAATTTATTAATATACCTAATTGCAATTATATCGCTTCGATCAGTATGTTACAATGAATTCCCGCAGTTTTCAATTCGCTCGTAAATCGTAACCTTGGAAGAAATCCATTTTATTGTAAAAGTTGCGCCTAAACGCTTAAATCGAATAAGAATGCGGATTCTTAGTAAGTTTCTTAAGTTTATACAGCAATATTTACAAATCTTAAAGAATTCACATAGAAACTTATTGACACGATACTCTCATCGATTTTTGTCACTTCCTCACTTACATTTTTGTCCAAGTAGTTTCATATACAAAAGATTATACTATTTAACGCGAAGATCGGGTATAAAAGGTGCACGTAAAATTTAACTAACAATCAATATAATTTTCTCTTAAAATTTAATTCATCAACATTAGAAAAGTCGAGTTAATGGGTAACGAAAAGTCGAAGTTATAGAGTTTATTACTTTGAAAAATTTAACAAGACTCTTCGTATAAATTTCAAAATTTTTAATGTTCATCAACTTTTATTTTCTAAATGAACACCATTAATAATTACTCATCTCGATTTAAAAAAGGTTTAAACGTGCACTTGGTATACCGAACATCTTCGAAATATCAGGCACTCCACTGAAAATGCTTCAACAAGAATAGATGTATCATTATTCATATCAATAATTGATCCTAGTTATCTTTGGTACAAGTCTTTCGCATTCATTCATAATCGGTAGATACGTTTGTGTGCATTAAGAATATTACAAAACAGTACGACGATGATTTATCGTCCGAGACAATTCATTACTACAATTTGTCAGGATACATGAAATAAACGAGGCGCTTTTGATGTTTCTGTAGGTACAAACACCTTAATTCAGCTTCAATATTTTATCAGATTTGTGATTAATTGAAATTGTCGGTTAAGTTAACAGTTTGAATAATTTTTGTAATCGAAACGTTGATTTTTAGTTTTTTTTTTTTTTAAATTCGAATACACACAATGGAGGTTATATTGAAAGAATTCTACGATAAAAAATTCTGGACTTGCGGAATTTTCGTAAAAATGCATTGCGTCAGTGCATCACGGCAGTTTACAGTAAGAAAATTAATATGGCAATCGTTACATTAAACATATGTTATAAGAAGTACTTTACTTATTAAGATATTTTTACGTATATTATTACAGATCCACCGTTTCGATTACATGTTTTCACAGCCTTAATTTGAGTTTTTGCAGTGGCTATGTGAGGCAAACAAAAAAACACGATAAGTCAAAACTCGTTCGTCAATCGGATAAACAGAGAGTGGCGAACGTCAATGCTGCAGAAATGAAAAGAAAACCGTAAATATTTTGGATCAAAAAGACAGAGTAGTCGAGCACCGCTCTCGATATTTCTTACACAGAGAAACTTTTGTTTTTCATTTATGTACAAATTTGATATATATCGTAGATATCGTACATGCTTAGCCGAGGATCGAAAGCAATTTTCGCTTCGCCAGAGTGTTTTTCTCCCTCCCCGCATAACGGCAGGAGAAAACTTATCGACGAGGGTAAAGTCGCTCTCGACCGCTGGATTCTCGTTTACAATTGTAAAATCGAAGTCGCCAAGTCAAAGAGTTATCAGTCCGGGCGACTGCTATAAACTATTATATGTATAAACATACGCTCTCTCGCTTCCTTCCTCTCTTACTCGATTTCTCGCTTTATTCTCTAAGAAACCTTTTCGCTTGGCTACCCTGATGATCCCATTTGCGCAGGAGAATCGCCGCGAACGCCCAAAGTTTTTCATTTATACAATACCGCTAAATCCGCTATCTAAACTCAATAAACTAATTCTACTATTTTTCTTGTTTTAGCATTTTTTTTTTTTTTGTTTTTCGTTTTTGTTTTTTTAAAAAAAAAGAGGTAAACTCCTACGTACAAACGCAAAACCACGATCCAACAGAGCCGAGCCGAACGAAGCCGGAAAGCATCGTGAACTCAGCGTCCGGGCGACCCTCCGGCGCGATTCGATTAGCGCGAAATCCCAGCGAAACACCAGCCGCCATATATGTACAGCCTTCAGCTCTCCCGGCCCCGTTCAGAAGCAGTACTTGCGCGCGCTGACCTCGGGCACGGGGCTGAGCTGAGTCGAGGGGGGTCGTCCCTCGCGCAGGACGACCCCTTCCTCCTGTCAGCCGTAGTAGTAGCTGCCCTTGCCGCCTGTGAGTCCTGCGGCGCGCGAGCTCTCCGGCCGTAGGATCGTGTGGAGGCTGTCCGTGCCGACCATGTGATTGCCGAGGTCGACGCGCATCCCGGTCGTCGAGGGCGGCCCGCTCACCATCATCATGCTGTGGCCGCTCGAGCTCGGGGAGAAGGGGATCCGCACGTCGCCGTAGTACCGCTCGCCGTGGAGTCGCTCGGCCAGCTGGGTCTCCGGTATCCTGGAACGGGGAGCGCGGGGTTTTAGTGATGAATGCGCGAGAGACGCGGACGGGGATTCGGGAGGGTGTTTTTCTGTTATCTTGGAGAAAAATGACGCGCCATTATTTATCGACTTTAAAAATTTGAATGTAGATTATCACGGGTACTTAGCCATGTTTACTGTAAAAATTTATGGATGTAGAATAAAAAATTGTTAACAACGAAATATTAAAGTTCAGAAATGTAATAAAAGTTTCAGAGGAAGAGAATCTTCTTTCAGTAGATAATACCCGAGATTAGTCAGACGCGCGACCGTGACATTTCGTCGTCTTATTACAGCGTAAATAGATATTCAGCTGTATGAATTTAATTAATTGTTGAAAAGTAAATTTAAGTTATAAAATTTGCACCATGTTTTTACTACCTAGGCAACTTTTCTCGGCGATTTTCAGACTTTCGTAGTAATCATGACATGAGCTTTTTAAATTAAGTTACTTATTACGCGAAAATATAAAACTAAAAACACAGAACGAAACCACTCGCTACTTTCAACTTTTTCAGCTTGAAAACTCGCAACGCAATATTTCAGTTAAATCATATTTCAGTTAATTTTTAGTTATTCGACGCGCTACATTAAAATATTAAAATCACTGCGTCGAAAACAAAAAACGAAAAATTTATCCAACGAGCTCCTCGTTAGCAAGAAAAAAAAAGTACATCAAAAATGTGTCACCTTGTATCCTGCATAGGCACCGGCACAGGTGTCGTGAGATCGATATCGGCGTCGATTTCGGAAATATCGTCGGTGAAGCCATTTGGCAGGGTCTCGTTGTTCGCGTGAAACTTGGCATCTCGCTTCGCCCTGTGGCGACTCAGCAGCAGTCGTCCTATCACCAAGCCTAGCAACAGCAGCACTCCAGCCGTCACCGATACTATCACGTATAGGTAGAATTTCTCCTGGTTCTCTGCGCAGAGCATATAATAGTTAGTCAGACTTGGGGCTAATGCAATATCCATGTACTTATGCGTACCGTCGCTCTTACTTAGTGCTTTGACGAACGGAATAACTGCGTTATTTACTTATTTCAATTTATATGGATTCAGCTTTTTTTTTAAGTAGAGCAAAATATCATAAAAAATGTTGAAAAAATAATCTATGGAAATTGCGATTCGGCAAAAGTACTGAATAGCTTTAGAACAATTCTTTCTAGCTGCCGACGGACGTTTAGTTATTCTATTATATGCCAGAACATGCAAGCTACAACTACAAAGAGAAATTATGCAAAACCAAGAAATATTATAGAAACTCAGATGAAACAATAAACAGTATATTAGCTAATATTTAAACGCCAGAAATCCAGTCATAGGCCTTAATAAACTCAATCCTTTGCAAGCAGTAAACCATAAAAATATATTAAAAACATTATTTTCTGTCACACATTTATAAAAGGATCTTAAAATACGTACTTTGATACCAACCTTAACATCGTCTACTTTAATTGCTTCCGTTTTACGTTCAAAAAAAACGACTCGGGATAAGAGCAAAATCAGTTTCAATAAAGAAATTAAAAATTTATCTCCATCGAGCTTTATCTCAATTTTCCTAAATCCCATTTAAATGCCTTCTAACTTCACCTCGTCCGAGATAAGAGAAACTTTAACAATAAGTCTTTTTCCAAAGGCGAAAGCATTAATCTCATTGATTGATTATTTCCCACACTCGACCTGCGAGACGCAAAAAGGACTATCGGTCCCTGCCTACATCACCTGGCGATCAAAGCCTCCGATCGATAAAGCTCCTCCCCGGGTTACGTACACCCCCTTTTACCATCGGCGAGCTTCGTCCTCCCCCACCTCGGTAAAGTCGAAATTCCGCCCGCTCGCGTAGCTACTTACGTGCGAGGAAGGTGTAAGCGCTGATCCACTCGTTGACGAAGTCGACAAGGGGGCGCTCTTCCTTGGCGGCCGTCGCGTAAATGACGGTCGTGCAGTTGGCAGCAGCAGCGGTCGGCTCGCCGCCGCCGCCGGCGACGATCTCGCCGAGCATCGGGCTGCCCGAGCTGCTGTTGGCCGTTGGTAAGCGTCGCCTCGCGGCTTTCCTCTCGTTACCGACTGCGTTCAAGCTGTGCAGGCGCTCGCCCACTACAAATCGACCGGGCCCCGTCAGGCGAGCGAGAGGTATCTGCTTTTGCCGGGGAAAAGCGCGAGGGGTTTGAGGCGGGGTGCTCTTTTCGAGACTGACTTTTAGCTGATGATTCGGGGGCTTTTGGGGCGATTTGTTTGGGGAATTTTTGGCGAGATGATTTTTTCGGTTTTAGATTAAACGTTGGCGGCTTGCTTTGTTTCGAGTTGCGAAACTTTTAGTGATATCGGTATCAGTGAGCGTGGAGTTAAAAATCAAGGATTGTGAGTCATAGGTAACTTGACAATAAAAAGATGTGTGTACTCTTTTTTATTACTTTACAAGCCAAACAAAGTTGAATCTCGAGATTATAGAAGAGAACTTTGTTTAATTTCAAACTGCACACTACTTTGTATATCAGTGAATGTAATACATTGTAATACAATTTTCTGAAAAAAAAATTTACTTTAACACGCCAAGTTCTTGTTTCAGAAATACGTATTCGAATCTTTAATAATTAGTAAAAGATAACTCAAAAGGCACTTAAGTTTGGCAAAAAAAAAAAAAAAAAAAACGCGATGAATGGCAAAAAATTTCTACGAAATAATAAATTCTATATTGCCGAAACCATAAACGACCAACTGAATTTATCATTACGAAGTAAATGCAGTTAGAAATTGAAAGTAAGGAAAATTCCGGCGGCGCCCGAATCTTCAGCTTTAAGTCGATCCGGGATAACCGTGGAAGTAGCGGAAGAAGAAGTAGTTGAACGTGAGATCTGCAAAAGCTCGCGGAAGGAGTAAAAGCGGTACGTGTGTACGAAGGATTATGCGCGCCTTTGGACCTCTTGGATATAGCATTACCTACACGTATCTACACGTGTGTGCGCCTGATATACAGATGAAGTGTACGCGGGAAGATTAATGCACAGCCGCGGGGTTTATGTGGGCTTTTATTTACAAGTTTATTTGCACTAAAAAAAAAAGCCGGTTGTGTTAAAGGAATCTTCTTATAATTTTAAATGGCTCTTTTCCTAAGATTCTGAATGAATAGTATCGAAACTTTATGTATTAGGTTTTTTTATTGTTTTATAAAGCTTAAAGCTGTTTTATGTTTATCTTTTATACAGCTTTGATAAGAAGAACGTAATAATTGTCTGGTGGATCAAGGAAACATTTTTAATAAAAATTTTTAAACTACAGATTTTTAAGAATTTTCCTTGCTAAATTTTAGAATAAATAATAAATTTTTATGAATAAGCATCTACTGTTTGTATTTTAATGCAAATAAATAATTAATTTAATACTCTCTAGTATAAGCAATTAGGTAATTGTTATGTACAAGTTATATACAAGAATATTTACACAATTCGGTTATTGGTGCGAGATAATCAATTGAATACAGAAATGCATACTATTTTCGTCATGATTTAATACTTAAAGCCCTTTACAATTGTTCGCCCTGTTCATACAATTCACGTCATGTTCATACAATTAATATTCACAAAATTGCTTTTAAAGTAAATACGTATTACACGAACACTGCACGACGCTCAAATATTTTGAACAACTACAACTGCAGATGAAATCGAATGATTCTTTTCGGCTTTGAAGATAACTGCAGAACTCAAACGAACAATAAACAAACAAAAAAGTTGCAGATGCCCTGGCGAATAGAAGAAATGACAATCGCGATTGGAATATGAGAGAACGTATATGGAAAAGAACGATATGAAGTTCGCAGACAAATGTAAAATCACACAATAACGCTGAATGAAAAGTGAAAATGCGATATAAAAGAATGAATAATAAAGCAAAAGATGGAAATCGTGTGAATCCTTGATCTCGCTCTTCAATAGACTTTATGAAACAATGTGATATTTAATTTTAATTCAAGCTTTTTATAAAAAAAAGAGAACTTTAATATTTTTGTAAGGAATTACCTCGTCAGAGGCAATGACTGACATTTAAAATTCAAGAAAAATCAAATTTACAGAATTAAGAAATAATTTTTATACAGTTAATATTACCTCCTCTAAGACAGTGATTGACACTTAAAATTCAAGGAAAATCCAGTTCACAGAATTAAGAAATAATTTTCGTACAGATATGTAAAAAATAAACACTGCTACTCACAAACTTCACTCGCATATTCGACCGGGAAAACTAAAACTATCTTCCAACTCGCTAACTAGTTTAAACAAAGTGATCGCGATAAATTTACGACGACGGCTTTTAAATCACTAACTTGTCAGTCAACTCCCCGTCGCGGCAAAAAAACACACACAATCCTGGCCGTAAAAAAGGCGACCAAAAAGAACGAGGAAAACGATCAGACACTGCGATAGCTGGGTATGGTCAAGCGGAACTCTAAGTAAAAGAAAAAAAGGAAACTTACGGATTCTGTAGCAACACGCAAGAGTCTCGTTGGAGAATCGCATGTTAAACGTGCAAACACATCGGAAGGCGCGGAAGGCGGGGAGGAGGAAAGGGGGGCACTTTTAAATGCACGCTCGACACTTTTTAGCTGCGGGAGTCGCATTAACAACGCCGCCAGCGCGACGATGGAATCGCCTTGAGTCAGCGTTTACGATCCGAGTTTGCGGACCGAGGCGATATTTTTCATTTCCAGATTCTGTATTATTGGTTTCCTAATATTTTAGGTAATCGTCCGAAAGGAATTCCACCGGAGCTTTCTAATGAAATTAAATTTTTTTCTAGAAAAGTTCGATGGGAGTTATTGGCGGAGTTGTTTGTCAAGCTTTAAACAGAGAAAGGTTTGATTTGCTTTAACGTTATTTGAAAAATGTTTCGTTAAAAATTGAAAAAGTTTTTCATAAAGCGTAGCGTGAAAAATAAAACTACAAAAATTAATTTCGGATTATTCAGGAAAATTTTCATTATTTATTATTACGTCAATATTGTTAGAAACAACATATTTAAATCTTGATTAATGTCAGCTTATGCGATATATGTTTTTCAAGCAATTAAATCAGTAATAATACAAATTACTAGCCTATTATTTCAATCATAAGATTATTGAAATAATCGGAAATAGCAGTAGCAATTACAATCCATAACGAAAAAAAGAAAAAAAAAACAAATTTACACGAAAATAAATCGATCCATCGCACAACCACAGACTTCGCAAACGTCCCGAGAAATACCGCATTAACAATAAAAATCGCCTCCGTTCACAGCTCGACAAAAACTTTCCAACGCCGCTCATTCGACGCGTCAGAATATCACCGAGCGAAAATTCATTCGGAATAGTAGATTAGCAGATAATTACCAGCGCGTCCGTTCCTCCACTAAAACAAAAAAAAAAAGACGGTCGATTCTCGCGCGGCCGAGAAAGAGAGCTTAATTAGGCCGGAGTCGAAAATCAGTTGCGAGCGCGGAGCCAACTAAAACGAGCGCGGCGCGCGATAATTTTCTGATTGAATCATTCGCACGCCGAGGTGCTCTGCGCGCGAGAACCTATCTCTCTCTCTCTCTCTCTCGCTCTGTGTATATACGCGTTTGCGCGCACCGGTCGTGCAAACAAAAAGCTCGAGGTTACGCAACCCATCCACACGTGTCTTCCTATCGCTGTTCGTACTGTTTTCTTTTTATTTGTGGGCCAATTGCTGGGGTACTAGTTCTGCACATTTGCTGATGTTCGATATGATGAAATGATTTAACTGTATGTAGTATTAATTTCTTCAGCGAATTTTTGGGTAGTCTGTAGAGACTTTGAGCAGACTGATCTTTATGGGTTTAGTTCCATAAAACTGGGAACTCTTTCCTCGGTGTAAGAAGATACAAGAGAAATATTAAATTCAGCATTATGTTCTTGGATAAACGAGCTTAACGCCCAGGAGAGGCAAGACTTGACATTTTTTACTCAAACAAGAATCTTTTAGAGCCTCCGAGTTAAGAGTGTTTAAAACTAAATAAATTTTAACGGGGACTAAATACAAAAAGCAGAAGAGCACTCGCTCTTTTTAAGAACGAAAATTTCACTTCGTAAAATTGAACGTACTTTCTCTCCGACGTTAATCTAAATGCAAATTGGCGCAGCACTGCGCGACGACGTCGTTCACGTTCGTCCCTTTTTTTTTCGCCGAGCTTTTCGCGCCTCTCTCGGCGCTGTATGGAAAAAAACTTTTTTTCGAGCACGACCCGATGGGATGTTTAACGGTTCAAAGTTTATACTGTAGGGCGTTCCTCGCTTTTATATACGTTAACCCTGTACCGCCGTCTTCTTTCCTTGTTTTTTTTTATCGCGGAGCGCTGATCGACGGCGCTTCGAGCGCCGCGGTTTCGCAATCGTTTGCTCAGGGCTTTGAAGCGATATGTGTTTTGGAACGGTGTTAGTGTTTTGTTAAAAAAATACGTCTTGTCATATTGTAAAATGTGTTTGCGCTACATTACCGCGTGAAAAGATGTTTTATAATTGTGAGAGTATGGTTGTTTCAATTAAGATATTACTAAATTCTTAGATTATTAAATTAATTATACTGGAAAAATTATAAAATGCTAATTACTCGCAATTACTTTTAATCAAGCAGGATTTCTATATTTTTGAAATACTTAAATTTAAATTAATTAAAATATAATTTTTAATGTAACATTCAATTCATTATTCCATATTTTGTAAATTAAAAATTAAAGACAAGGTTTAGTTCTACTTGGATTGGGGCGCAGGCTACAATGTTTAATTAACATTCCAAGACTGAAGATTGTATAATTGACACAGAATGCAGCTGCAAAATGTAAGGTAGAATATTGCCCCAATGTTATTTCACAAACATCACAGAGCATAATTATCTGCTCTTCGTCGTGTATCAAATTTCTAACCGGATATTATCAGTGTTTAAACTCCTAATAACATTCTTAATTAACAACGCAAACGGAAAACTTTAACAAAAAGATAACTAATTATAATTACTTATTCAATTTTACGTAATAAGCAAGATGAATGTGACTCGAATCCGAAAGAAACGAGTGGACTTTTAATTGAAACCCATTTATCCGACGTCTTCAACACCTTGTTTAATGCAAATACATTGAATTCACTCCCGGGAGACGCGCGCGAAGCGGGCAAAGAAACACGAAAACTCGACACCGTCAAGCGTCAGACGTAGCTGAGCGAGATAGCAGCGAGAGAAGATAGAGCCGGCAGAAATCCGAGTTTCTCAAGATATCGCTCGATCGTGCGGAAGATCTTCCCGGCGAATAAGCAATTCCAGCCCCTCATCCGCGTATGTACATTTATCCCCCCGCCGCGCGCGCGCACACACACACAGAAGCCGAAAGATCCCGAGCCCTTTCAGCCCGCGTTTAGGACCAACGACTGGGGAATAATTCAGAGGCGACCTTAATTAAAAGCGGCCATATCGGCGGAGCTCTCGGCGCCGTTCATTGCGCCGTTTCGCGAATCGAGCCTCATTTTACCCGGGCACCGCCGGGCTTGATTTGACTCGACTCGTCGCGCCTGGATTTATACTCGCGGCTCGCGCTGCTTTCTTCGATCGCTGTGTTTTGTCGAGAAGGCAAACGAGATCTTTGGGGGGGCAACGTTTCGCTTGTTTACAATAATGGAATGTATTTTATCGGGGAAATTGGGTTATGGGTATCGTAAAAAATTCGAGGGAAAATGATTCTGATAGAGTGAAAAGTTTACGAGTAGAGACGTTGGTACACTTTTGCGGATGAAAAAGAAAATAGCTGGTAACAAGATTTTATTCCACGTTGAATATTATTTCAATGTTAATTTTGTAATTTGCAAAAAAATGTTGATAATGGATTGCCCAATTTTCAAATCAATGTAAAGGTTTTATTGATTCAAAAGATTCCTGAAAGACATTTTATCACAAAATTTTTGCACCAGTTTTAAACCTCTTTTACGGGTTTGGAGGCACTTTTATTTTTCTCTGGCTCACATTTGTTTGCTCGTTTACCTTTACGGATACTATTTATTTGCGATACCGTAGTCGTATTTTTAAATCTATTCTGCAGATCCCAGTTTCAATACTCTCCTTTTGTTTTCGTTTCCATTCATTCAGTGTTTATTCTTCAATTTTTCATATTCCTTAATTCTTCTATCTCCGGAAAAAATTTTATTCGATTATTTAATTTACCTTATTCCTCATCCGGCAGATAGAATATTATAACATTTACACTAAACCTGCTGAAACGGAAACTGACATGTCCTCATTAGAGCGAATAACGATATTTCTATTCCCCCTCGATCTAGCCAAAACAGCCGAAAAGACACACAGAAACAGTCGGTCGCATAAGCACAGAAGCGTCGCTACGACTTTGATATTACTGGAAACAAGACGACGTCGTTCAATTGAAAGGCACGCGCGCGAACCGTTCAAATTGCCCTCTGCTCTCGCTGTGCCTGCACTGATTACCCTCCGCGGTGTGCAAACACGGCTATGCCATAGCGACGTATACGTACCGCGCACAAGCAAAGCACTCTCCCGAGCCCTCGGGAAGGAATGTTTCTCACGTGTGCCGCGCCACGGCCGCGGGAAACAGTTGATGCATTAGCCTCGGTTTTCAACGCCGGCGAAGTCGAGTGCGCGCGCGTAATTAGGGCTGCCGGGATTCGAGGCGCGCTGAATTTCCCGGGCTGCCTCTGGCCGTCGTCGTTATCGATGTGCAGACGAACGGAGACGAGGCCGAGTCCTTCGAGCGGGGAAGTGAGATTTAATGCCCGACGAAATGCGCGTATATTATTTATTGCAGCTTAGTCTCCGGCGCAAAGGGCCGTATTGATTGGGGAAGCGTGGGGTTGAGGGTAAAAGTTTACGGGTAACTTTCGAATAAACAAAGGAAATTTTTTTACCATCAAACCGAAAGTGAGAATATATATCTGTTTGTGCGAAAACGCGTTAAAAATATCGAGTTATAGAAAATTTTGAGTATTTTGGAAAAACGGGTTGAAAAATGTTGGTATCACTGCAGTTGCGAAAATATTTAATCGAAATTTCAGATAAAAGATTAAAAGATTTTGCGGAAAACACACAAACAAGGATCGCGTAATCGGCTCGTGATTGCTTGCTGTAAATGGAACCGAAACCTACAAGGGTCGGGATTTTTTGTTACAAGCGCGACTTCTGTCGAGTTAGCGGATTTCTTACAATGCGGGCAAAGTCGTTCCTTCAAAGTGAGAATTTTCCGACGCTCGAGCGAAAGAATTGCTTCTTGAGAAATAGAATTTTTTGCTCTCCTCGGAAAGTGTTACTTTTTTTTTTCGTTTGAAAGATACAAAATAAAAAATATTAACTAACTCTTTTAAACATTCTATTCTATTTAGTTAAAAAAATCCGCGATTACAAAAAGACTTGTTAAAATATTGATAGAACTAAAGTAATTTCCTTCGAATGTTATTCCCAATAAGGTTTCAAAACAAGTCTTAAGAGATAATTTGCAATCTTAATGTACAGATTAAGCAGAAAAATTATTCATTTAAAGACAAAAGAGAGATCAGAGTTATGACGTAGTAAAACTTAGTGTTTGATAATTTATGATCACCCTTTTCATCCTACTCTGCGTGGATCAAAATTTTCGCTTCTTTAACGGTCGGGAAGGCTCTTAACAATAACGTCATCAGACTTCCATCACGGCACTTTGATGTACTTTTTTAATGCTTTATTAAAGTTCTTAAGCCGTATAAAATTATGGCTTATAATAGAGGTAAGTAACCAAATTACCGAGGAATTTGTGCATTGTAAGTTTTTCCCGCTAAATTCTAAGAATGAATGTGTTTATGTTAAAAATATCTTAAATAAATTTTGAAAAATGGAGAAATTTGATAATAGAAAAGCAATGATATTATTACTGAATTAACGTTTCAATCTAGAAGAAAATTGTTTGCGCTCGACAAGTATTCCTCTGTTAATACTGAAATCCGTTTCGTACAATATTCATCACGATCTCTACATCGCCATGTATATTTTCTTCTTATAGAGCTTACACATTTCGCCATAAAAACTAAAGTATATAATAAAAATATACTCATGAAAACGCTTCACTGATCTCTGTACACTTTGCGCAGATGCAATTTAGCTAAAAGCTGTTACGTAAAATCAAGCACAAAAGCCCGCGAAAAATGTTCTACAAACAAAACAAGCCGGCCGCAATCGCCGGGCAATTATAAAATTGATCCAAAATCCCCCTCTAAATTCCGCGATCAGCGACATCCACTATCCCCGAGAATCCGAAACAATGAATTTCGAAAATTTTGAAGCTCCACCGGTGGCGAGCGTGAATTAAGGAGAAAATTCAGCGGATCAGCTCTGACCGCATGAGCGCTTCCGGATTCTCTCCGGCTGAAGTTCATCGGGTTAAAAGCGCCGGCAGAGACACGGAGAGGAGGCGGCGGCGGCGCACTGCGTCCTGCAGGATCTGCTGATCCGTGGAATCGCGAGCGGAGTCGAGGTGCGGAAAAAAGCCAACGACGACGGCGACGTGCGGCCGAATGGCTTTCCAATTAAGGGAGGGAAGGACAAAGTTGCGAACTTGATTTGCGCGCCGATAACTCCGCGACGCTGCCGGAGGAGACGACTTTACGCTTCCGGCTAAGTTATTCGCGTTTGTTTAAAGAAAAAAATGCTAGTCACGCTGTCGAGGTTTTGCTTGGGCTCTGTTGGTCGAGGGCGATGTCTTAATTGAGTTTGACTGAATAAATATCGGAATAAGTGTGCTCGAGGATATTAAAATGTTATTGCTTATTCTGGCAGCTGTGGAAGCGAAAAAAATTCTGCTTTATCCGAGTACACACGGGGTGTTAATCGTCCATGGATCCACTGTTTTTTTCCTTTTGCAAAATTTATGAGTTTTTGAAAGTACCAAAGACACTATATTTTTGGTTAAAAAGTGTATATAAATATATTGTTAAGATATTCAAGCTTTTCAATTTTTTAATTCAAATGATTATATACTTTACGTGCGTTCTGAAGAATAGAAACCGCGCAACATCTCCATAAACGTTTATGAGATTCTGTAAACACGTTTTAATAATTAAAAAGGAAGCATCTCTCGCCAAACGGAGTTGCCTGTGAAAAAGTTTCCCCCGCATTTTAACAAAAGTCGAGGTAGAGTTGCAAGCCGTTTATTTACTGCAAGCACGTGTGACTAGCAACGCGCTACTCCTGCTGGCCTCGACAAGAGCAATACGTATGCAAGTGCAAACATAAACAACACTCGCTGGATTGAAGTAGCGGCACTCTTTGCGAAACTTATATTTTTCACGGAATACTTATATAAATCGAAAGCGCAAATGCGCCGGGAATATATTGCTTTGGAAGATATGCAATGCGATATTTTGAATTGTTGTAAAAATAATGGTATAGCTGGGCGGATTGCGGAAATGCGAGGCGTAACTTTTGAAAGTTCAGCGTGAAATGATAAAAATATAAATAATGGAATGGAATTTTATTAAATTCTTTCAGCAGAGATTGAAAATGTAACATTTCTGTATTTCAATTATGCCGTAAAAAGAAATGAGTTAATGTTTTATTGCTTTTGAAACTGGTGGCTTAAAATATATATTATACTCGAGATCATCAGTTAAGAATAAAGTAAAAACTTAGGAAAGAGAATATAAATATTCGATTATTTCCGAATAATTACAAAGAAAAGTTCACATAAATATTTGACTAAAAAATAGAATAATCTAACAAACTTTATGGAATCTTAATTTTTTTTTTAAACGGAATAAACTTTTTCCTACCAAATTTAAAATAGCATTGTTTTTTCAAAATGTTCTGCCACCTTTTTGAATATTTTTTTCACTTCCAATTAGAGTCGATCGTAACCACCAAAAATAATCAGTATTCGACTTCTGATATACATTGAGTGAATAATTCTTCAGGTTTCCCGGCAGCAATTTTCCCGTTCCTTTTATAAAACGAGTCGGGGTGGGGGAAAAAGCTCTGTGAGGACCGTTCAGTCAAGGCACTGTCGGAGAAACCGCTCCTTCTCCCCACAAAGTTTCTCGCCGAGTACGAAAAAAATAAGTAAAACCCAGAAAGGACAAAGAGCGATAAAAGCCGCGAGCTGGAAAAGGAGGCGAGAGGAATGATAAGGAACAAAAAAAGTCGTGCGCCAGAGAGAAATCGACCTGAGTACGAGGGAAGCACCTCCGGTAAAAGAAAAAGAAAGGAACGAGGAACAAGAAGCAGCAAGACGCGAATTTTAATTAGAAGAGAGAATCCTTCTTTGTGACGTTATTCCCAGTTTTCCGTTCGTGCGTCCTGTCAAACCGATTCTCGAGAGCGGACTTACCCTCCACTCGTCTATTTATCTCCGTCTTTTGCCCTTCGCTTCCTTTTTTTTTTTGCCTCCTACTCGCTCTAACTTTTCTGCCCTCGCTTTTTATATTATTCGACTGGCAATCCCACTTTTCCCGCGCTCTCTTTCCCAGTCTAGTAGCCGTCAACCGTCGGGGCTTCATAGCGGTATTATCCTTAAAACCGGAATGAGCAGCCGTGAAATTAAGGCGACATTCTTTCGACGAATCCTCTAAAGATTTACATTCATCCTCTTACTAATTACCTTGCTGCCTCCGACTCTCTTCCTCTCGCCGTCGTCTCTCTCTCTCTCGGCGAAAGCTCGTTCTCCAAAGGAGCTTAACTCACGTGCGCTCGCTAATAGTTTTTATAAGGTTAGTTTTAAACTCATTTTTTTCCCCCCTCTTTCGCGTCTGTCGGCGCGCGGAGGCACACCGGGAAAACAAGTTTCGCATTCGCAGGAAAATTACTTTTCGCATTCGGGGAAAGCCATTTTTCTGAAAATTAATGCTATCCGCGCGCGAGGATTAAAATGGAAAATTTTTAAGATTTCAATACGCTGCACTAAAATTATTTTTTCAGCGTAAAAGCCGTGAAATATATTTCTTGGTACGGCATCCCGATTTTTTTTGCTTCTCGTAAACTCGCAATTGTTTATAAGCTCTCGTCCACTTGGACATAA
This sequence comes from Ormyrus pomaceus, assembly GCA_900474385.1. Lineage (NCBI taxonomy): Eukaryota > Metazoa > Arthropoda > Insecta > Hymenoptera > Ormyridae > Ormyrus > Ormyrus pomaceus. The sequence goes on from UCOM01001355.1 coordinate 26,320, forward strand.
ACAATTGCCTTTCATTCCTTGCAAATTAATTATTTCAAACTTTTTTCATGGTGAATCTCTAGATAATCGTTTAACGAGTAAAATGAGCACCTTTACGTCGAAATATAATAAATGACAAAAATTTATTACTTTGAAAAACTTTTTTTTTGGTGAATTTTTATTTACAATATCAAAATTTGACTTCTTTTTTTCAGTTCATAAAAGTTAACTTTATAACATGTATCATTACTTACGTAATCAGATGATAGCTAAGTCTGCTAAGAATTTTTTTTTCAAACTTCTATATCTTGGTATACAGCTACCTTAAGGACAAGTTTTCAGAAGTGTACTTAAATGTAATATTGGTTAAATATACTTTCGTGCATTTTTAATCTAATTTTTGATTCGGAAATGTGGTTTAATTAAAAATGCAACGTAAAAGATGGGAAAAAAAACTTAGTTAGGAACCGTAACTAGTTTTTCACAAAGAGGTTCTCCTTTTTTATTTATGAATAGACGACTGAAGCGACTTTAGCTTTCCTAGGGAAAATTTTTTATGACTATTTACTTGAAGTTCTTTGAAGTAGAAAATATTTTAAACAAAATATAATTAACTCTTCTTGACTAAAACTTTTACAAGTTTTTAAAAGACCTTTACATTTAAAAATTTTCAAAAATATTTTTCTGCACTGCGCGTTTTGACGAAAAAAAAAATCATCTTTATGAAAGAAACTTTTTCTGCTCACTCTAATTTGATGCTAATTACAGTAAAGAACCTTTTGCTTCCTGAAAAATGAACGAGACACGATTTAAAAGTTTCGGTCAATATTAAAAAGTACCGCGGTATAAATTTTAAAATTCAAAAAGTTTCATTCGATCCATAAAATCAGTTGGGACAGTTTCCCTTTGCAAAAGGGAAAAAGTAAACGGCTAACGGTATAATCTCCGAGCGAAAGTATAAGACGGAGGTCAAACAAACGAGCGTCATTACGATAAATGGAATGCCGCGAAAAATATATCGTCCTCGGCCTCCTATTCCCTCCATCTAACATATATCTCCTTGTTGTCATTATCCGTGGAATATCGAGTTTCGCCCGTCCATTTTCTCAAGGGTCAAAGTATCGCATTATAGGCAGTGTCTCCTCCTCCGACTCTGTCGCCTTCTTCCGCTCCTCTCCTGCGAAGAAACGACGACGACGACGACGACGGCGGCGTCTGCCGTCGTTGCTCAGCCTCCTATGCAAGTATATCGAGCGTCGAACGCGTCCGAGGCGACGCGCGACTTAATTTACGACGTAATTACAGGGGCGTTTCCACGCTTCGCTGTCTCCGGGCGCGCGATAAATTTGCATGAAATAAGCCTTTATCTCTCGGCCCGGTGAAAATTCGCACCGACGCGCGTGTACGTGTGTGTACGTGTGTGTGCCTTTTCCGAGTGAGAAAAGAGGATGAAAAGGCGATTATTAAGCGGCTTTTTATCTGCTCCCTCACGACGACACGGTATTTTAATTTTGATAATTAAGTCACCAGTAAGGTTGAAGCGTACAGCCGCTCTTTTTTTTTTAGGCCGAATGTGTACTGGAGATACTTTAGTCACAGTTATGTTCTGTAATTACTCCGAATGAGATATTCATGAGATGATAATTATAGCCGAGTATTTTCGGTAAGAATTATAAGTCTTTTAGAGAGCAGTTATTATAAATTTTGTTAAAAATTTATATAAAGAATGTCAAGAGCGTTTTGTACGAAATAGATTTTTAATTTTAATCTTTCTGCAATGTAAAAAAGTAAAATTAGCTTTTGCGAAAGAATATATTAAAAATTAAACACTGCTCTCAGTATTAACCTCTCCGGTCGAGTGAAATTTATTTTTAAAAACGGCCGCTTCAGATTTAATAAATATACTTATGCCACATTTTCAATGAAAAGTCTCGCATAATCTCTCACCTCATTATCGCTCGACCGGTTTCGAAGAGGCGAAAATAATTAAAATATCGAACGTGCCGTTCGAGCCGAGATAAGCCACGCCGCTTTGCTCGGCAAATTTCAAAGTCATCCCCCTTACACGCTCGAGCTTCGGTCTGCTGCGGTTGCCCACTCGGTCTCGCTCGTTCGGAAAGCGATTAGCTGTTTACACGCGCATGTCGCCTGTGTTTTTTTTTTGTGCCCCCCCTCGCGGCTAAGAAGCGTCAATTTAACGCGCGACCGAAAGCTTTCTGCGCGGCGTCGAAGCGATAATGATACTTTGGGAGGTTAAAAGTTCGAAACTGCGTAATAAGCTACACTGAGATACATTTTGAAGTTTTGAATTTTGAATTTGTGACGAGTGCCGCGTTGATAAGCAGAATGAAAATGCTGATGGCACTTAAAAGTCAACGTATGGACGATTTTGACCTCGTTTATGAGCTTTTCGAGAGTCCGTTGAGCGGAATTTTAATGGAGGTAAATATATCACCTCGAAAGTTTTTAAAAAGAAAGGATATTCATAAAATGGCAACAATTATTTTTATCCGCACTCGGAAAAGCATTTTTTAAGGGTGCTTTTAATATTTAGTTACTACAAGCTTTCACATTTTCGGCAATTTTGGATCTTTGTCCGTGAGTTTTGACAGAGAGTGTCTCTCTATACGTGGGAGCACTTAAACTTCGATCGAACGTTCGATAAACTTTACAAACGACCAGTTTTTACTCAGCTCGTGTTTATCGAAAGCTATCCGTTTTATTTTTCTCGCTCGATCGATTCTGCTCTACAAGACTTTGACTGCCCTGCGAGTAACTACAATAGTCAAGTCGTTTTAGCCGAACGTTTTCATAGCGTCAATTTTTGAAATTCAACTGCGAGAGAAGCGCCCCATTCGGCTTGAATAAAATATTTTTTGTTTTAAAAACCACAAGTGGAAGCGACAACTTTCTGTCATTTTGCGAGCTCGGTTTTTTAAAATTTTTTTACTTTTCCAAATCACGTTTTTAAACCTATTTGATAATTTAAAGTTAATATTATGTTTAACTTTTCTAAATTTTCGTTTCGTAAGGATTTGTAGAGAAATCGCGCTGTAAATAAGTTACTGCGACTCTTCCATTTCATCGTCGTTGTTGATGTAGTACACCATGCTATTCGCTGCGACATTTACGAATGTAAATTACGCCCCGGTAAACTGCATTCGATTCTAGTTGTTGTTATTCACGTTTTCTTTCGTCTCATTCGTATTCTTCTTTCTTCGTGAATTTGATTTCAAAGTTTATGTATGATTTATTTTAAGACTGGCAGCAGAAAAGTCTTTCAAGGTTTCACACCTAAATAGAATTCAATTACGTATTATACATGTACATTTGCAACGTCGTATCGAAAAAGTAATTTTAACACTTTTTTATAAAAAGTAAAATCTATTTTTAAAGTTTAGTTCTTAAATGTATTAAAATAAAATATTATGTTAATGCATTCTAAGAGTAACATTTTTAAAATCATGTTACGTTTAATAATGCATTTTCAACTTAATAAGAAAATATTAAAAAGAAATATAAAAAGAAATATAATTGAATACGAGACTGACTTTCATTTTAGAATATAAAATTTTCTGAACAAATGCTTCCAATTCCGAATTTTAAGTAAAACAAAGCTTTTACAAATTGTTACAAGGTGTCAATTTTTTCTAAACCCTTTAATCCACTAAAATAAAATTCAGAAAAAAAAATGCTGCACCGAACTCGTTTACTATATTATGTTAATAAAATGTTCAAGTCCGCACTACTCTTGAGCCGTTTTTAAAAAGAAAATTCTGCCCCTCCCGTTCTTCTTATCTCTCTTTTTCCCTCTCCCCTGTCCTCTGTATATACCCACCTCTCACATCGCCCTCGTAAAACCCAAGAATCTTTCCTGCCCACACAAAGCCTCTTTCCCATTAAAATTCCCGCATCATTGGAACCGACCCATTAACAAACTCTCCTCATTCTCTTTACCTTTTATTTTCCCGCCTTCTCCTTCCTTCTTCTTTTACCCCTCTAAAAGCACTGAGATTTTCAGCCTCGCAAATTCTCTCTCTGTTTCGCAGAGGGCCGCGATAAGACCTGCTTTTTCTATCTCTCTTTTCGCACGCACGCACGAGTCGGGCGGGTTTTACGAGGCCGCCCGAATGTTGCGAGCTGATGCATCGATGGGGGGAGCCGTAATGAGAAGACGTAAAAGGTGCCGCGGAAGCTGAAGATCGGTAATACGGTGAGTCAAGTGCGCGAGGACGACGCGCCGCCGTGGAAACTTGGGAGCTTGCTTTTAGGATCGATGCGCATCTTTTCCGAGTCTCTAGGGTTCGCTTGTCGCATCAGGTTCGGTTATCCATAATAAATGTAATATAAGACTTTGGGGTGGATTAAATGGGGTCGTATTGTGATTGTGATATTTTGGCATTACGTTAGTTTGGAATAATAATCCTTATTTATTCTGAATGGCTGAAATTGATATTGTGCATCGAATGGGTTTGGAGCGCGTACCTGAAGGTTACTTTTTAATAATACTTGCGCGTTTGAAAACAATTGCATTTCAAATGATAGAAAATTTGCTTATCTCCGTTAGTATTAAAAAAGTAAACAAAATCATGAATCAATAATAATCCACTACAATTCATTCTGAAGATTAGCAATTAACTATTATATTCAATTTAATTATTGTATTTACAATTTATTTGGCCTTTTATGAATAAAATTAATTTAATTAAAAGGATATTTAACGCTCAATAATTTAATATCATAATGAATTATAAGAAGATTCGTAAAAATGGATATTAAAGTGTTATATAAAAAGATGAATGAAGCAAATAATTGTAATTGTACTGGTATAATATAGTATAATAATTTATATAACCATTTCTTCGATGAAAAAAGAACCTTAAATTCCTGTACATAAAATACTTAAGAAAAAAAAAAGAATATTAAACTAATATTTGCCTTTGATTTTTGACGTAATTGCATATCTATTCTTTTGCGTCCATCAAATTTAAACAATAGGAAAGTTGAGACTTTACTTAGCGAAATTAAACTGTATATATACTCACCCTTAGTTTAATTGAACTAAACTTTCCTCTCAACCCTTTAGCTTACAAACCTTTTACTACAAAGACTTTAGCGTATTACAAAAGGCTTTCTCATGCAAGGACATGGTGTAACCCCGCATAAGTAGAACGAATCAGAGTACGTTCAGACATGCATACCGGCAGATATTTTCAACTGCTTTTACCTTCACCTCTTTTTACATTTCATTCGACCAACAAACTGCCGAAGAAAAATCATACGTTTCATCAATTAATAAGACGTGAAACACAAATAATTAACAATACTAAAACACTATAAAACGAATCGTAAAATTTTTCGCACCGCAGTCGATAAATCACAAGGCACCAAACAGCATGCATCCCCGTTTCGTCGCGACAAACGTAAACTCCTCTCCGGACAGTAAGCTAAACAACGGATGCGAGGCTAATGTGGGCAAACAAGCGAGTAAGCGCGATGCAGGCAAGTGGCTGAAAACGGAGGGGGGGGGTGGTGGTGTTCACTTACCGTCGTTGTTGGTTCTGGCGCGGGGAGGCGAGGACGTCTCCGAGGGCGATTTGACGCCGACGCGCGTCGCGTTATTGTCGCGCGGCTCGAACTGCGGTCCCTCCAGGTTCGGGCTCGGACTGAACTCCACCCGGAAGTCCGCCCGGTCAAAGCCCTCGTCCGTCTCCGCGGGCAGATCCTTCTCGTCCTGCTCGACGAAGCCTTTGCCGTATTGCTCTCGAAGTACTGTTCGCCATACTGTAACAGATAAGATAACGTTGCCTTTCAATTATTTGCGGTTTGAATTAGAGGAAGGTATAAATGAACCATCGCGATTTATCTAATTTTGGCAAGGAGGTTTAATTCGATATTCAAAGTGTAAGTAAAAGATTAGGTTGTGCAAAACAGACGTATACGCGTCGTAAAATATTATCGCGTTACAAAACATTTAGGACATTCGTGAAAGTTGGTATTGATTTTGTATAAAATTTTTTAAGGGAATGTAGTTTTTTCGGGATATACGTGCATGTAAGAGTGAAAAAATGTTTTACCGTCGGTTTTACGAGAGTTGAAGAGGTTATTGTTTTAGCTTTGTCAAACATATTAAACTTTTTTTGTTTCGAACTAAAAGCTGACTGAACTCCCGGCTGTTATAGCCGTTTGAAAATTGATATTGCAAAAAGCTTTTGTTTTAAGAAAAGTAATGGCTGAAACAGGTTTGGATCCCGACTGCAGTACATGTATATTTTTTAAAAAAGTTCTGCTGCCCAAACTTTTTGCTTAAACGTAAATTTAAACAAAAAAAAAAGAAAAAAAAGAAAAAAAAAGAAAAAAAAAGAATTTCACTAAAAGGATATTTTAAGCACGGATCTCACAGATGACATTCTTATTAAAAGAAACCTTCTGTTTTCCATAAATGTAATTAACGTTTTAGTTACTCCGAAAATGAAAAACAAAAAAAAACAGAAGCTGAAACGGATCCTCGTTATATCCAGGTTGATCATCGGCGCAACATCTCGAGAGCCTTTTTGCATTCTCTCGATCGAGTGCTTGTCTTTTCGTTCGCTTAGAAAATGGCGAAAGATCGGCGCATTGTGCGCCGTCCCTGCAAAACAGGCGAGACCCCCGATCCGTAAGAAAACATCATCCTGGCTTGAGTTCTGTTAAGCAAAGTGGACTATAATCTGAAGGGCGCTTGAGAGGCTTTTCTCTCTCTCTCTCCTGCGCTGTGCTGCATCGAAGGCTCTATTCAGAATATTTCACCGTAACTGTGCAGACTTCGTTTTTAATTATTGAGTATTCTCTTTTCGGCTCGTTCTTAAATTCGCGAGCATTGCAGCACTGTGCATTTTACAACAGACCGGTTTTTAAATGCACATTAAGACTTTCTACTTTTCGTTCAATGAAAATGAAATTATGTACTTTAAATTCCAAATTACTTTTTACTCATTATTGACAAATTAGCGTTAAGACGTCATTATTCAGAAGTTCAGCAGGAAGAACGAACTTGCAAGAACAATTAATTCCTATATTAATAACTGATAGGTAATAGCTCATAATTCCGCCGTTACCGCGTACTAAACTATCCGAGAATGGAGATGAAACGCAAACATAAGTCGGTCGCCGCTCCGAGAGCGGGACTTGATGAATTTCTCGAGAACGCGATGGTGCTAATCTAGCCCGAAGCTCCATCGGCCTCGCACTCACCCACACACACACACACACACACTCGCCCAAATACGATAGACGGACTCTCGCATGTCGCGTACACGGCTTCGGGAATTGTTATCGAGGCCGGCGGGCAATCGTCAAATTTTTCCAGGTCCCCCCCGAATTCGGACGGGCCGTAGGAATTCCGCGTGCGTGGGATAAATTTTTTTCCGCGCGCACGAAGATGAAAATTTTACTGCCGCGAATGGCGCCGATGGAATTAGACCTGGAATTTACTGCGGATGGGAGATAAATTCTTTTTTTTTTTTTTTTTTTTCTTTGTCAATAAAAACCCTTGGGAATTGAAAATTCAGGGTGCCGCTTCGGATAGAATTCTTTCATTATTTGATTGACTCATGATTTATGGGACGATCTTCGGCACGCTGCGAAATGGTGTATTTTTATGCTCTTCGTAATTTTAAATGACTTGAACAAAAATTAGAGAAAAGGTGTCTATTACCTTTAAATTATTATTCCAAGAACAATAATCATTTTATTTTCATCGAATTTAATTTTCTTTGAGCTTCGACAATTACACAATCTTAATAACAATACCCATAATTACAAGCTTCGCTTTCTGCCAATGAAAAATGTATCAATTTTTAAAGAGTCTCCTGGTTTGCGGTGGATTCATTCCATTTTGTTTAATATATACATATATATTATGTAAACAATAAACTTTGCGTTTCGTACTACATTTCCAAACACTGATTCTATAAGAGCGTAATCTAAAGTGCAAGAATGTTCTTACTTACGAAAGATGATATTTTACGACAGAATGTAAAATATCTAATAAATAAAATCTTAGATCATAAATTTAAAAATTTCCCGTAAAAAAGAACGATACAAAAAGTCGGTAATAAATAAAAATCGACGAAAGCGACCAACGAAATTGTCCAGAGAAAAAAAGGTAAATATTCAAGCTGCAAGCGAAATAGAAGTCACTTGTACAATTTATTCACGTACAGCGCTCGAAGGAGTCAAAGTACGAGGTCGGTGCTAAAGCGCGCAAAAAACGCGAACGGGAAACGAAAGTAGCGAACTGCGTCGACGTGGCAGGGCGGAGGGGGGTAAAGCGAAAGGTCCGACGTTTTTCCTCGCAGACCCTTAATCCGGATGCATTGCGTCGGTGGCGCACGCGCCAAAGTATCGCGTACGTGCCCTGAATTTAATTGAAAACTCATCGGCCGGGTATTATGCATCCTCGCGGACGCAGTAACCGCGCCGACGCATAAATCTGTCGTCCCTTTTCCCGCCGCGCCTCCCCGCGTTTTTGCGCTTGCGCTCGAGGGCGGCGAGGACGCAAGATTTTTCGAGCGCGCCTCGGCGGGGACTTTTTATTTACGGCTGCCGAGAAATTGAATGTCGAACGATTATCTCGGGACGGAATTGAGGTTTTCAGGTGCAAGATGCTGCTGAGCTGAGAAGATTTAGTATCGGGGGGGGTGTTAAAAGGTGTCTTACTTTAGACTAGGGAGAGTAATTTATAACTATCTTTGACATGAATAAATTGGAACTTCTTTAAGTTCTTTAAATTCTGTACGAAGATATTGTTTAAAAACTATTTCTTTAACGATTAAAATTTTTTCCAGCACAATAGAGGCAAATTGTACATTTTACACAGTGACTTTGAAAAAAAAGGCACGTTTTAACATTTATTTTCAGTGAATGAAGCTTTTGATTTAAATGTTGGGCAAAAATAAAATGATAATAGCCCATTACACTTCACATTTAATATAATAAATGACATGAAATTACTAATTGCTAATAATTGCATTATCCGACAAATGATTTCTCAAATGGATTTTATCACGATCATAACGTATTCATAATGAACATTAAAAAATCATTAATACCATAATGCTGAAAGCAATTTAAATATTTAAGCGAGGCATTATATCGATTGGGTCTTGATAGCCGACTTTGAATTGGAAAGCCGCGGACAAAGGCCGGCTCCCCTCACCAATTTCGGGTAAGTAGGATAATTCTAGGATCCATTAATATTTCCGCGCATCGGGCGTAATTAGACGAGCGGCTTACGCCGATAATAAACCTTAATAGCGGACAATCGTGCCCGGTGGCGTTCGGCATACGTTCCTGCATTATCCGACCGCCGCCGCCGCCGCCGCCCCGACCAATAATGCCAACTCGTAAGTAAGATCGCGCGACTACCGCACGCGTCGCGTCGAAACTTAATGAGAGCTGCGTCGGAGCTGCCTCCTCTGCAGCTGCCCCGGCCTTTGTTGCCACTGAGATACGAAGCGCAGCTCGTTCGCTTGATCATAGCGTGTCTTTGATTTCGGAAGCTGTTTGAATATTTTAGAATCGTGTTTAAGGAAGAGGCTTTTTGAATTGTTCGTTATAATTGTGTTATAAAATTAAAAGTTGGCGTTTTTTTTTGATATTCTAACTGCCCAAGATTTCTATAAATAATTTGATAAATTAGATAAATTAACTTTTACAGCATTTTTAGCATGTCTTTGTATATCGGAGAAAAGGTATACAGTACTCATTAGTATAATATTACTTACATTTAGTAAGAGGATACACTCCAATTAGAATACAACGAATGCACGAGGCAGACATTTGTCGTTTGGCGCATTGAAAAGAACAACTTTGATACGAAATTCGCACAGTCGTAAAATGCAAGGCAGAGGTGAACTTTTATCAAAGTATACGAGGCGCCAGCAGCGCGCGAACAATGAAAATCGCGACAAATTAGATACGAGGGGAAGCATCAAAAGGCTTCATTTGCTGTTTTACGCCGGGAAACAGTCGACGCGAGCAGTGTGGCCTACTTCGCCGTACCTCGAAAGAGAGAAGGGAGACAGGAAAATTAAAACTAACCCGCCGTGAAAATAACAAAGTTTTCATTGCGCGAATCTATACGCGAAGCTTTTTCCCGGTTAACAAAGCCGCGCCGGACTCTTTCGATTTCGCGCAGCTTCGATCTGTATTATTGCGGCGCTTTTTATCGAGCTCGCCGGATGCTCAAATAAACTGCTTGAAAATTCGCGGAATATTAATCAATACTTTATCTTTAATGAAATTTCGCATTCCACAATATACAAGAGAATATATTGGCCGCTGTTTTTCTTCGAAATTCATTGAGTAAATAGATACAGACAGTAATTGGATCTTTAGTTTTTAAAAAATCGCAAATAACGCTTGAACCCGCCTTTGACGTAAATATAATATTCCAAGTTCCATATACAAAATTAATGCAGCGCAGATTTTGCAGAGATTAAACTGGCAAGACCGCACGCGACGTGTTCGACATTAACGGAGTGGATGTAACGGCGTCGAATGTAGTACACATTCAAATTCATTTTGGAAATGTTATTTACGCATGAATGCCTAATTAACTATGCAGTCTCATTATAATGGGAGTATCACAAACGGGCTTAATGAAGTATCGATGCCATTAAAACCCCTAAATAAATTGGATTACTTGCGCTAATCAGTATTGGTCGGGACGTTTAACAGCTTATCTTGTTTGACTTTTGAAGAAATTTTAATCGATGTTGAACGCTGTGCACAGGCGGGAAAGGGGCAAGTGCAAATATGAGTATAGGTAAAAAGATAAAAGTTGTTTTTTTATTAGTTTGTGTTAGAAAATTATTTTATGTAATTTTGACAGGAATTTTAAGAGATAATAGTTAAGTCATTACGAGACAGAGGTTTAAGTTACGTTGAAGTTAAATTAAACATAAAGTTTTTTGCTAACAAATACACTCAAAGTAATTCTTGCAAAGCAAGCTAAAGTAATAGAAGCGCTCCGTGTCTGACTATACTTGACTGCATCTACTGAAATACGTATATGTAGAAACGACATCTTACTTTCGCAGATTTAATTTCATAATTTCTTACTAAGCCAGTTTCAATTCAATTCCTAAAGCAAAAATTCCAGCTTCACTATTTTCAATTTTGAAAGTATAATGATTTATAAGTAAAATATGAATTTGTATTTTAGAAACTAATTCATAATTTTTATAATATGCAATCGCTCTTTTCCGAATATACTTTGCAAAGGGAATGTGATATATGTCAATGTAACAGAAGATACTGCAGTATAAATGTCTGGGTTTGAAAGCAATTATAATTTTATTAAATGTAAGCGAAATATAAAGTACCTTTGAAAATTTCTTTTTATTTCACATTTTTGTGCTTAAACTAAATTTCTTTTTCATAAAATAAGTGTTTAATTTAATTACGTTATGATATTTTATTTACAGATAAACTTTTAATATTATCATATAATTATGAGAGAATTTAAAATCTGAATCATGAATTCAATAAAGTTAACATTATAATAATCCAATATTAACAATTCCACAATTCCCGATTTACAATCTGAAATAATTATTTTTTAAAATGCAGCACTGGACTTTTCATTCTGCCAAATAATCAAATAAGCTATTTAACAAGTTTAACCCATTTCCCCGACATGGACTACGAAATAACTGGCACGGAACACGCGGAAAGTAATGGTCTTTTGCGAAAATGACACGGACGGCAAAGAAAAAAAAAAAAAGAAGTGCACCCGGAAAAAGAGAAAAGTACAGAAAAAAAGAAAGAAAAAAAGAAAAAGAGTCGGCTAAGGCACGTAGGACGAGGTGCTGGATATAGTACGGCGAATTTTATCGCGCAGGGATTATTATGCGGCACTTCCGGGCGGCGCGCCGCTGAAAGACGAACGACGCCAGAAATTTAACGAGATCAATGGCGGGAAAGGAAAAGTTCGGCTAAACCGCGAAGCGACGTTTTTTCTTTTTGCCGATGAGCCTCCTTCGTCGCCCGTATCTTATCTCTCTCTCTCTCTCTCGTCCTCAGAATTTTCATAAAATTTTTGGCTCGTGAAAATCCCTGCCGCCCTTTCACTACCGAGTGAATTTTAAACATTTTATAAATTACTGTACCAGAAGCATGAATTTATAATATGCGCAATTTTTTGCACCAGGGCATTCTTCGCATTGTACGGAGATCGAGAGAATTTCTGCTTTTAAAAATGCTTTTTCTATGGGAATTGAAATATCATTTTTTAAGTCACTTGTAGTGGTTTTTAACACTGCGTGTGACTTGTAAGTATAAAAAATTATCTTTTTCATATTTTTATTAGCACAAACTTGAATAAAGAAATTAAGAAAAAAAAAATCTACAAATAATACTCATTATGCATTAAATGATATCATATTTTTCAATATTTTTCCCTCTTATTTCCCCTTTCAATGAACCTCTTTTCTGAAATATTATTATTTCACTAAAGAATCCGTATAACAATTCTTCACTTAGCGAAAAAAATATATCCAGCAGGCGAGTATTTATACTGAGAGAATTCTAAAATGTTTCTTAATAGTGGCTTTTGAAAATTTTCTCTTCGCGTTATCTAGTAATTATGGTCGTTTTAACGTTACTTCCACTTCGTGGTAAGCTAGAGAAGTGTCACCTAAGTGCTTTCCGCCTTCTCTCCGAGAGCGTGGCATCACATTCAGCTACCTTTGTTTTTCCTCTTTTTAACTCTATTCGCTTGTACGAATAGTGCATTTCCTCATAATTCTGAAAATATTTTCGTATATATTAAATTTTTTTTAAGCAATTCCCTCTCCGTATAAACTTTCATTTCGTACGTCCTCGTTTCTCTCACTTTTCACTCGTCTCAACTCGATTGCTTCTCTCCAAATAAAAGGAATTCAAAAAAAAATTACTGACGCGGCGTCCAGCCACGTAATTAAAATCGCCGAGATTGCTTCCCCGTGATTGCAAAAAATCACAACAATCCGTCGGAATTACAGTCATCCACTCCTTACGCGTGTGCTAATCCCGTAACCGAGCGTAAAAAAAAATAGCGCCCGATCTATCTTTTCCCGATTTCCAGGACCCCCTCCTCGGTCTCCCCGTCCCTTGCCTAACGCGGCGAAGCTCCCCAACGGCTAAAAATGAGTGCAGCCGCGGCAAAGTCCCCCACCCTCCCCCATTATCGCCGCGCCGTTATAATCCCTGGGGGAGAGGGTGGGGGGGATTCTAATTGAATGCTTCCTCCGCCGGCTCCTCGGGGGCATCGACGCTGATTATTTGTCCCTTACGGAGTTGCCTCGACTTTCGTCGCGGACTCGCGCCAGCGGCGTCACGGCCTGGCAAGCTGCCCGGCCCGCGTGAAATTCGTCCCCGACTCCTTCGAGATTACGTCGCACGCGGATGCCTCCGTCCTATACTTCCCACGGCGCTGTTTCGATTATGCACCGGCTGCTGCTGCTCCGCGACGATACGAGGACGGCGAGCTGCAAGCTCCTGCGGAGGCGCTTTTTCTTTTCGACTCGCTTTCGATTTCTTCATGAACTCGGCTCTCGAGTTTGCCGGAAATTGAACAGACGCCTGCCGGGGGGGAGAACACGGCTTCATTGCGGCTATTATTTGTTGAGGATTAATGTAGTTTTAAAAGTTTCGAAAATTAAATTCTTACGTAACTATTTGTCGTCGCTTTTTCGACTTATTTTATTCATTAGGGTTGACATTTTTTTTTTTCTTTAAGAAAGTTAATCAATTTTATTGGAGGTGCGAATTTTTTATCATGGTTAATCAATAGGTGGTTTATCATAATCTTAATCAAATCGCTATAAAACTCATTAAAACGAACACGATTTATCGAACGCACACCATTAAAAATTAAAGTTCTCGAGTGAAACTTCACTCTCAATTGATGCCAAGAGTCAATTACGCGATTAAGAGCAGGGGGATATTATTGGTAATTAGCCAATTAAAATCCATCAAAAACAATCACTGATCTTAACACGTTATTACGCAATTAGCCGAGGACTGTGCGGGGACACAGCTACCTCGCAAGTCCCTGATCCTGTAATCGGCTGAGTTTCCTCGCGCGCAATCAAACAGAACGGGCGACCGATGGGACATCTCGTGATTGTCTTTGAAGGTCGATTTACAGGCTTCGTGCCGCAGCAAGCCAGCGCTGGCTTGCTCATAATTACCTCGCAACTTGCCCGGTTCTCTCCCCTTCCTCGTGTGCTCGTGCGCTCCGGTGATTATTGCAAACACGTTCTGCTTGCGTTCGCAACGAAATTCGTTTCGTTGAAAGTTAGTTTTTTTTTTTTTAATTAACTGATTTTACAGGCGAAATGTATTGAACAATGAGAAAGAACAATGTTTCCCAAAAGAACAATGATTCTCGAAAGAACAAACTTTCTCATTGTAACAATGAGAAAGAACAATGAAAAAGCGTTGAAATAAAATTCTAAAAATAATTTTGTACTGTAATAATTTAAATACACATTACTTGCGTTACTGATAGGAGTAACTTCTCGGCGTAAGGAGACGCTAACATTGACCATTTCGCAAGACAGAGAAAGAGAGAGAGCAAAAATAGAGGAGACTCGAGCTATAAAATATCCTCCGTGTTTTCGCGCGTCTTATTGTACTTGAAAGGTAAGGCAATAATTGTTCCCCCAAGTCTCGTCCGCGCGAGCAAGACGCCGAAGGAGATATTGCTCGGACCGCAATAAACTCGGAGGAACGAGTATACCGAGTGCGAGAAAATATAAGAGGGAGGATTTACGCACGCGAGCCTTTTGCCATCGTTCGCAAAAATTAGATATCACGAGCGTGGGATGTAATCGTCGCCGCGAAATAGAAATGGAGATGAAATACCCGGTTGACGAGGAGCAAAAACAATTTGCTTTTACGACTTACCTTTTCAATTACTTAAGAGCCGCGGCTTTTTCATTAATTAAGCGAATGGAGGTTTTGACATTTTTTGCAATGGGATCGTTGGATAATTGTGGGTTGGATGAATTCTATTCTCATAAAGTCTTCTTATTAAGAATTGTAAAGATATTGTGTAATGGCTCTATAATGATGAAAATACGAACATACCGTATTCCTTTAAAATTTGAATGAAAACGAATGTACATCTCTTTCAGAATTTTACAAAGAATTTTTTGAGCCTTTTAAACAGCGTGAAAATGTAATTTTAACAATATTTGGAAAAAGAGATACACGTGAGTTTTTTTAAATGGAATCGAAGAGGCATCAGCTGTCAGGGCTTTCAATTGTGCAACCAGTCCCGGAAATTGGAAGAAGCTGAATAAATGTGTCGAAGCTCTAAAGTTCTTGCAGCGATGGATTCAATCCGACAAAGGCCAGTTACAATAGACCAGATACAATATTGAGTGCCTTCCACGGCGACTATATATTATCTGTTTACATTTTCATTTTCGTTCATCTTTACATTTTCCATTATTCAATCCAATTTTCTTCTTGCAAATCTAATTGAATCAAATGAAAGTTTGCGCTGTAAAAAAGAAAGTGATCTCTTACATCCTCAGTTTTAGTCAAAAGCCAACCCACCGACCTTCTCTCGCTCGACCGAATCCAAATTTCCCGAAAAACGTATTGATATTCAACAGGACGTAAAAAGTTCCTTTTGTACGACAATCCGCGCAATCAATCGCACCGTAAAAAGCAGAACTAGGAAAAAAGGGAGCTATCGTGAAAAAAAAAAAAAAAAAGAGCGCGCGCGTCCATCGAGCGCTGCGGTATTCGCATTCACCGAAGTATCGACGCATCGTCGCGTGCCTATCGCGCGCGCGGAGGGAAATAAAGAGGTCACACGTCCAGGATAGCTGCTGCAGCGAACATTATCGGCGTTGCGACGAGGCGAGGAGGGGGAGGAGAGGCGACAAGGCACACGAGTTCCTATCTCGAAACTATGTCCGAAAGCCCGCGAACTTTCCGCAGCGGGAAAGGGGGGGGGGGGAGGGGAGCGGGGGTGGTAGTAGGGCGAAACAAATGGTGTCCGCTGACAGGCACAATTTCGCAACTCGCACGTTTTCGCAAAGCGTCACCTCCCCCCACCCCCCGGCCGTCGTCTCCCGCGAGGCCACTTTCTATACGCTGATAAGAATCAGGAGCCTCGTTAGCCTCCTGCTCTAAGGCTGCACTTAATTTCAACTTTCCGCGGCGAACTTCCCAGAGTCGATAAGCGACGGGGGGGCCTCCAATGCTTTAAACGTATGGGAATTGAATTTCGAGTGACGATAATAAATATGAGAGTGCAGTCGGGAGGTCTGAGCTCTGAATGAAATTTTAGATAAGAGTTACTTTATCATTTGTCGATTTTCAATTTTCGACCGTGACTTTAAGGAGGGGGGGACTTGCGCGTAAACGTGTCAGTTTTAAATAGCCTGCCAAATTAAATCTTAAGACAGTTCTATTATTAATATATCTTTGATCGATAAAAGCCTCTTTGGTCTTACTCAATGAGATAAGATTATATGTTGAATTTTTTAAATGTTTCTTTGCCGTAACCTGCAAAATGCGCAAGTTGATAAATTTTCACTGAGCCTCAGAGTGCATTTTATATCGTGCAGGACTGAAGTTTTCGCTTAACCGCATTTTTCTGTAAGTTTCTTAAAAATTTAAACAATTTTATCAGTGTGGAAATAGTTTGAGCTCGGAATATGACATAAAATAGAGAAATTTTAGGGAATGAACATTGTCTACACAAAAAAGTGACTGCACAATAAGGTTTCCATACACCGATAAATCGTACACAAAATTA
>UCOM01001356.1:0-43143 GCA_900474385.1 Ormyrus pomaceus
AGTTCTATAGAAAAACAATCAAGGAATCAAAATGTGCCCGGCTGTGAATCGCTTACCAGGAATTTGACGAAGAACTAAGGGATAACGTAAACAAAATGTCGAGTTCGTTGGCTGCGGAGGGGGCGCGCGGTGAACGCAGCGCCGCTCGCGGGAAGAGGGGGGACCCCGCTTTCCTCGCTTCCCGCATGAAAGGCTAGAACCTCCTTAAAAGCTGAGATACAAGTGAGAAGCCCGCCTCATTAACACGAAATAATAATATTTATTTAAAAGTAGCTCGTTACAAATCATATACATGCACATATATGTATAATGAATTAAATTTATAGTAATTAATATATTCAATTGATCTTTTATTATTTAGTTCAAATTATAAAATTATAAAATTATAAAATTCTTTTTTTGCAAATAGTTTCTTGTAGAAAAAAGATAAAATAAAATTGAATAATAAATAATGCATTCTTATTTTTTTTGTATCACAGTTATTTAATTTATATTTATATATAAGCAATACAACAGTGTTTTGTATAGTACATGCGCTTGTAATACAAAAAATGTGATATTTTAGACTTAAAACTAAAAAATAATCTTATATATTTAAGTACAGCGATGTAGCTTTTAATCTAAGCTTATAATTGTAACCTTATTTTACTATTTTGGATTTTGGATTTTTTGCGTTTTTATACAATTTGCGAAGACGAGCGGCTAATCTTCAGTTTTCACTTTTCTTTATATTTTAGTATATCAGTACATCATTTTAAGTAGCTGCTCATCTTGACAATTCGATACTTTCGTTCGTTCTTAACTCGTTTTTTTTTATCTTCTTCAATGGCAGTAACTTGACTTGAAAACCTCTTGTAAAATATTGTTTTCATCGTGTAATCAATTATGGATTACTTACTATATCTCAATCTCGAAAAGCAAACCAGTAAATTAAATTTTAAAATGAAATTCCCATAGTCAAAGGCACAATTAATAGCTTTCTTAAAATGTTAAATATTTTTTATGATATAACAAAACTTTTGATAAATTACTGGTGCTTTTAAATCTACATCCTACAATACAATTTAATAGGGAACACAACAATCGTCTTTTTCTTTCGAAATAAACAAGTGTTTCACCCTCGTGGCAAACTTAAAAACAATGCTCAAATTCAGAATAAGTCAATTCACCCTCCCAATTTTCAAGATCGTTAAAAAAATTTGAAGCGCAACACCTCAATCACCCTGAACAAAAGACACTAAAAATCGGGATTATTAAATTGGCCAAAACCAAAAGTGTTCTTAAAGCCCAGTTTCCGAAAACAAAGAAGAAACAATAACTCCAACGCAGAAGAGAAAAAAACGAACGCCCACATTGCGTGGATTTTCATCGATGCTACATCGATAATGCATTGGCTGCCGATTTTTCGATAAGTCATTATAGCGTTGTCGTTCAGTCAGTCATTCCTTACAGTGGAGGTAGGTACTGGTTGGCGCCCGATGGTTGGGTACCCTGCTGGCAGTCGCAGGGAACTCCTGGCTGGTGGTAGTGGATACGGGCAGGCTCAACGGTTTGCTGGACGGACTCTTGGTAGATCTGTTGCTGGGTTGGCGCGAGTTTGCTGCCGTAGTCGCCTTGGGGCTGGATCGGAGCTGGACCGGATTCGACCATGGAATTGACCCAGGCGGTGTCGATCGTGGCTACAGTGGCGACCTGAAAGGATGCGAGAATTAATACATGGGAGAGACTCTTGCGAAACGCGTCGCTTTAGTCGAAGGCTTAAAACCTTGAGGATTTTGGCGACGACCTTGAGAACGTCCTTTCTTTCGATTTTTTTTTTTTATCGATCGCGTTTATTGTCATGTTCGGGACTTGCTTAATGTATTGAAATGTATTCTGCACGGTTGTAAAACCGAAATTGCCTGATTACAGTAGTAATTAGTCATTTTGCCTACTGCAGAATGTGATCTGCCGAAGTATAAAAATAAAATTTTAATAAAAAGTCTATAACTCCAAAATGCTTGAAATTTATTATACTAAAACACTCGTCTCAGTGTCAAAGTGCCGAAAATCTAGATTCAAGAAACTTTTTAATTTACACGTTTACTTTCTAAATTTTTTAGCACGGTTGCGCAATCACTTATTAATGCATTTATCTAAAAAGTAAAAAAAACCGACACCAAGATGGAATATGTATATTAGTGAAAGAGCATCTTATCCTGGCGACTAAAAACATTTTCTCGTGCGTACATATATATTTTTTAAATAAAAAATCGCAGCCTCGCTTGATCGAGTCTGCAGCGTTTCCTCCTCCCGGCTCCATTCTCGAGCCCCGAATTTCTCGGCGAAAAGAAAGTTGATTTATCGACTCACCTGGTTGGTGGGCAGGCAACCGGTGTCTTGGCTGTAAACACCGATGAGCTCGTAGTTTCCGTCTCCGCGGTCGCAGGCGATCGGGCCGCCGACATCGACCATGCACATATTGTTGCTGGGCTTCTGGGCCTTGACGCAGACGAGGCTTTCGTCGATTTCGATAGTGGACTCTGCGCCCTGCATCCTCTGTCTGCACTGCTCCGTGCTGAGAATGTCGACGTCGATCTTGTGCATGAGGGCACCGGCTGCATGGACTGTGGAGGAATCGAAAGGTCAATTTCTCTTGCGTTCATAGAGATGGAGCTTATTTCGTTGGGTGTATTTACCTTGGAGGATGGTCTTGCCCCAGCCAGTGGAGATGCACTTTCTCTGGGGGGTAATGGTCGCGGCATCGCCGACGCAGATCGTGTCTACGTGTTGGTCGAGCTTGACGGGGTGCTCGAGGAAGAGCATGGCAGTATCGAAGCCTGGGGCTCCGGGTTGGTAGCTGGGGTGGGAGATGATGTCCTTGACTTGAACGATTTCGAACGGCAGGGGTTCTTCGTGTTTCAGTTCGTAGCCGAGCTTCCATTCACCGGACTTGATGGATACTTCATTGGGGTTCATTCTGTAATCATCATCAGTTATATACCGTTAAGGACGAATTCTTCAAGATTTTGTAACTTATATGCTACATGACGCAATTCGAGGATAATGTAAGTAAATTTATTTCTAGTTTGAGTTATTTGTAGTGTATAGAATAAAAAAGTTACAAAAATTTAAATATCACGAAATGATCGGACAAATCTCGCAAATATTTTTTATTAAAGTATAATATTGCAGTTCAGCTTTATAATAAAATAATTTACATCAGATATGTCATGCGTCCGAATGTCTGCAGTAAATAAAAAAATCCCGTTAATATAAATGATTCATCAATTCGAAAAAAACGTAATTGCAGTTTTATGGCCCTACTGAATAATCAATTCTCTGTCGATCTCAAGATAAAGTTTTAAATTAAACGAATGTTTTTAATCAAAAGTATCGTAAAGCATATCCTTACGAACGATTTAAATAAATGCGAATGTTACATAATCCTCCGGATTCCATTCCCGAGCTTAAAAAAGTGGAAAAATGTTAAAATCAATGCACAAAAGTAAAAGCTTACCCGTAGACGCAGTGAGCAGCAGTAAGGACTAGGTTGGGCGCGATGATGGCACCAGAGCAGAGCAGCTTCTTCTCGGTCGTGTGCAGAATCATAGCTTGCCAAGGGATCATACCGAAGGGGACGTCAACGGCACCGAGCCCGCCCGGATGTTGGACCTGAAAGGAAAAAAAACATCGTAATGCCCAGCGGTGCAAAAATGAGATTAAGACGCGCGAAAGACGAGAAAAAAAAAGGAAAGTCCACTTTCGTGGCCGATAGATTGGCGATTGGCATTTTTTCTCGCTTACTCGCCACGGTGATGTAATCGCGAAATTTGATTCCCCGATGCGTGGTGTACGCCCGATTGGGCAACGGCTCCGGCTCGATTATAAAAAATAAATCTTCCGTCGACGCTTTCTATGCAAAAATTTGCAACTAGTGGGAGGTCGGGGATTAGTGTCGATCCGGGGATATTTAGGTTTTTCGGATTTAGTGACCGGGTTTCAAGGTCCGTGCTCGCAAGTGCATTGTGAAATTTATCCATTTATTTACGTTTTAAGGACACGTGAGCCATAAATTTGGGAAAAGAAAGTCCGCTCATACTTGACAATAGATTCCATCGTATTTTAAGGCCTACTTTCAGGGCGGCATTTTTTACTCGAAATTTGTATTTTTCAATAGAAAATTCGCTATTTAATTTATTTAATTTAAAAAATGTACAAACCTTGTTGATAATTCCACATTGCGCACCAGGCGTATGAGACTGGATGACAACGGCATTGGCATTGGTGGGTGAAGTTTCATGTCCCTTTCCGAAGCCAGGGAAGCTGGGCAGACTGGGCAGACTAGGGAGATTGGGTAGAGAGGGGAAATTATTGAAAGTGTCCTGGAAGATAGTAGGTCTCTGGGTAGAGACGGGAGTGACTGCGTCTTGGGGAACATCTTCAACTATTTGTTGGACGTCCTGATCTTGTCCAGGCTTGAAGGGGTTCAGGTTGGAAATTTGGTTGGAGATCTCGTTGAAGTTGGGGAAGTCGAAAGTCTTGCCTGGCTGGACTGGCTGGACTGGCTGTCCGAACTTGATGGGTTGAGTCTGGGCTGGGGCTGCGTGAGTCTCGAATGGTCGTGGTTGCTGGACTGGGGCTGTATGAGTCTGGAATGGTCGGGGTTGCTGAGCTGCGGTAAAGGTTGGGATGACTTCCTGCGTCGGCGAACTGGATTCAGGGTGGAGAGTGAGAACGTGCTGAACTGGTTGAGCAGGTTGAACTGGCTGGACGGGAATAGCTGGTTGAACCTTGATGCCTTGGACTGGCTGAACAGGTTGGGGTCTGAAGGTCTGATCTGGATGAACTGGCTGGGCTGTGAAGGTTTGACTTGGTTGAGCTGGCTGGGGTCTGAAGGCCTGGCCTGGCTGAACGGGCTGAGGTCTGAAGGTCTGGGCGGGCTGAACAGGCTGGGGTCTGAAGGTCTGGACAGGCTGAACTGGCTGGACTCCGTTAATGGGTTGTTGAGCGATCTCGTTGTGCTGTCTCACAGGCTGAATGGGCTGGAATGTCTGGAGGGGCTGGACTGGCCTGATTGGTTTCTTAGGCTTCGTCTTGCTGAGATTAAGAATTGTTGGAAATCCCTGCTCGTCAAAGCCGCCGCTGTAGTTGGCTGGCAGGTTGCCTGCGGGCCATGGGTCGACGTAGTTAGGATCACGGCAGCATTTGCCGACTATACCATTATCTGGGTTTCTGCAGTCCTGGAATTAAATTACAATGATGTCAGCACACTGTGCCGAAAATAAATTTCGGGATTCCCCTACATTAACATTTTTTTAGTACGTTTTAAATCTTTTAATTTAAAGATTTTTAGAACAAATGTAGTTTTGAAAGATAAATATTTTTCAATTATTTCTAACAGTTAGCATTCTTGCTTTATATTTTTACCTTCTGATTGATGGCATGAGTTACGTACGATTTCCCTTAGGCTACAATTACTCTACCAAAAAAGAGTACCATTTAAAATGAATAACGTGCGTTTGCGTCGTCGTGCAGTAAACGAGTATCAAATATTTCGTTACATTTTATCCTCTTAAATAATCATTTATAAAAAATGATTTATCACAAATAATTGAATTCTAAAAATCTTGCAAAATATCCTTATCATTTAAAAGCAACTGAATTAAAATTTCAAATTAATATCTGCAAGAAAAAAAGAAACTATTAAAATTTAAACAGTCTACTCACCACTATGGGCACACGCCTAAGCTGCTGCTCGGCAGTCAGGGTGACCGGTGTGTCGCTGATGACACCGAGCTGCGTGCAGAACTGCTCCTCAACGCAAACCAAGGCTGCGGCACATCCGAGCTGTGGCTGCGCGGGCGGAGCTGGCGGGAAAGCGAACTGAGGCTGCGTGTCGGTCGGCGAGTCCTCGCGACCGGAATCTGCACGGCAGAATACAGATTTTTCATTAGTCGAATTATTCGCGAAGCTTGCGCTGATAATCTAGCTTGATTATCGGTGGAAAGACTGCCGAGGCGAATGTTTTCTTTTCTTTTTCTTTGACCCGATTCCTCCTGCTTTTATTATCCGAGATCTCGTTTATACGAAAAATGCTACTTTCACGAGGAAGCTTTTACGTATCAGTTGTTTTCGAAATTGGTGGCCGCGTTAAAGAATGCTGTGTAAATATTTTTTTAGTAAAAAGGATATAAATTTTATTTTTTAAAAAGAAATTCATTGCGAATTTGTTTAAAATATAAATCTTTTCTGCTGTTCCGCTATTCCATCATTTAATCTACTTAAGCTAAATGCGTAAATAAAAAGCGTTCCCGAATTCTCACACACCCGTTCATCAAAAGCTAGTCTAGTATAATCTTACCGAATTGCGCGCTCGCACCACCATACAACAGCAATAGAACAAAAGTCACTGAACACTTGAAGTAAGCCATGGCACTCGGGAGTAACGAGTGAAAAAAAAGCCGACTGTCCCCAAAAATCTCACAATGTGCGCTGCACGATTATCTATGCCCGGTGAGCCGTTAAGAAAGACTGAAGCTCTCCGAGCGCGGACAACGTCTTATATATACGCTACATGACGCGAGCGCAGGCTCAATTAATGATCCAGCTACCTGTCGTCAATCTCGCCACTTTCTTCGGTCCTCTTTCTTTTCTATCGATTTCCTCACGCGAATCGGCTCGACGGGTGCGGAAGATATCGCCGGTATTACCGTAACAAGGTGTTACATGTGTCCCTAATTATGCGTGACACTTATGGGCTCTAAGGTTTTGTTCGAATAACTGACACTGCTCGCGATCTTCTGGTGCTTTGTACTTTTTCTATTGAAAGTCGGTCAGTTGCACTTTCTAGGTATTTATATTTAACAATTAATTGTGCTATTGGAATAAATTATTCTGTTTGGAGAGTAACATATTTTTCATTACGTATTTAATGAATAATATATAGCTATAGTTGATTTTCAAACGTGTCTTGTTATTATTGTACTAACAATTGTTGTGCAATTTTTCAAATCAATTCTGCGAAAATGTTTTCTTGAAAATAACGTACATGTATTTAACAATCAAGCCTTCGAAAGTACATTTTAAAATTGTAAGCCGATTTTAACGCCTCGCTTGTACTGAGTATACACTGTTGTGTATATTATCAGTTTGTTGTACATATATTTTATGCAGGTGAAAACAATTTTTCGATAACTTTTTTTTCAAAAAATTTATCAGTACTTTTTGAAGTCCAAAAATGTATTCGAAAAAATTAGTGTTATCGCGCAAATGAATCAAAAACTGTACTGTCACACCAACAGAAAGTACCAAAAACTATAATAGTGCAACGTTACTTTTACAATCCTGTCCCAAATTCAATCCCGCATTCCAGACTCAAGTTTCCTTAAAAAATACCCGGCGAATCGATCGCGCCCAGCCGAAACGAATAATTCACGTCGACTTCGTCGGGAATTCCCGGTTCAAAAGCTATCCAGAAGCCTCCGTAAGAGGCAGCTGCGATCGAAAATAGTCAGGAGTTATCGGGCTCTCCTCGGCTCGGCGTATCCGCGAAAAAGTAAAAGTGATTTGCATACCCTCGGGCTCCTGCGGGGGCCTGGAGAAGGCGGGCACATTGCTGGAGGGCGCGCTTCCGAGAGGCGGCAGGTAGCCGTTCGACTCGGCCGGAGAACCAGAATTGTCGCCAGCACTGAGATCGCCCTCGCTTTCGCCGGCGCCGCTGTTGCCGAATATTCCGCCGCTGCTGCTCGCGCTTCCTCCTGTAAAATGCAGAGTCGTCGATTATTTCGATGGATTTTTTTGAAGGATTTTTTCGCAGCGTTAAGCCGGCTATTGAGTTCGCTTCGATGCGAAGTTGATGATTCATTCGATGATAATTTGCCTGCTTTTAGTCGGTGTAATTGGGGTTTTTTTTTTTTTTTTTTTTTTTTTTAATGCGGAGGAAAGTCAAATTAAATTCATTTTTGGTGTTTTTTACTCGGATGGGTGATGTATTTTTCATTTGAATTTATTATAGGTTTTCAAATTTGCGTGTTTACATAATTGAGCAGTGAAATTTCTAATTGATTTGGAAAACTCGAAGTAAAACTTGTATTTTTATAGCTCGATAACATTTGTTAATTTTTTAAATTCCGTTTCCGATCCATAGTACCAAAAATTATTTTATTTAAGTATTGAAATATTTTGAAAAAATAAGCAACAATAATTACTCGCTTTATATTATCAAAAGCCTTTAAGTGAATTAAATGATAAGAGAAAAATTGAAAATAAAAGACGTCACTGAAGAATAAAAGAAAAATTATATTTTTCATTTGTTTCATTACTATATAAATAAAATAAAATTAAAAATAATTTGTTACTAATTATGACTAAGTTGGCCTTCATAAACAAAGTTAACAAATGCTTACTAAATTTAGAAAATTATTTAAAAAATTAATTGTTTATAAATTTTGTAAAACCAAATGATTTCACTCTTGCCGTGGCACATTATTATATGAACAACATTAAAAGAATTCAATGTTGATGCACCATCAAACGATTATTAAAGAATTAAAGAGCTTACTTTCACAAAATTGAAAAAAAAATGAATACAATTCGGAAAAAGTAAGTCATTTAATTAAACAAAAGAAAAGATCTCGAGACAGAATCCTTCAGCTTATTTGCAAAAGCAGGAGAAAGTACCGAGGCAGTGCGCGAAATCCGAAATGCAAGAATAATATCTCGTTGAAATCACCAAACACTAAAGTAACACAGATCGATGAGAAACGTACTGTAAGCAAGCGACTGAGCCAGAGTCTCGTGATGAAGTGCCAAAAGCGCTATGGCCACTAAACTGTATCGAAACGAGCCCATAATGCACTATAGCACTTGTACGACAGTCCCAAGTCTATCCGCGCCGATCTGCTTTGCTCAAACTACCGCTGAATACTGAAGCTCCCTAAAACGGTTGAGACCTTATATAGGTGTTACGAGGCGATGCGGTCATTGCTCAATTAGTCATAAATTATCTCATGTTTATCTTAAAAAATTTTCCTCTTTCCTTTCCCATCCGATTGATTCTTGGTAGGACCCATGATGAGCCGATTCGTGAACCCCGAATTTATTGCGTTTTTGCTGATGGATTTATACATACATATATGAACGACCCTGATATGAATATCTCGGGTACTGTGTCATCTGTTTTCAAAATTTGGGTGACATGGACGACTCTGATTGCGTCAAGTGTGGGAAAATATGTGAATTTAATTCTTCTTAATTATTGAATCATGTTAATAATATGTGGTAAATTACTTAATTTTGGTCTTAAATTAATTAGAAAGTATAGGGGGAACATTTTTTTTTTTTGCGAAATTTTGAATTTACTTTGCTAATAGGGCGATTCGGGCATTTAGCAAAAATTTTAATTAATAATGTATGGAAACCTTGCGACACGTACATTAATTATGCATAAATTACAAATTTGCAATACTCCCATAGTATAGCAAATTAAACACGCTCTTGACATTTAAACATACATTAGCGAAAGTATGATTCAGCTATTTTGATTGTTGAACGTGTATTTTTTAATTATAAATAATCGATATTTTTTTGTAACAAAATTTACTTCCTTATTCTTCTTCCTGTGGCATTGAAATCGTGAAGTCGATATTAAGAGCCATTATAGAGAATTAGTAAACATATTTTTTCGGCAATTTAATTGAGAAATGAAGTTTTGATTTACATTAGGCATATATGCAGCGTTTCGACCAGCGTCAAATCGCTATCGCGTAATAAAAATAATTTAAAAAAAAAATATTTTTCATTGACTTAAAAACGTTTTATAGTTCTTATCATACGAAAAACATATATATATATATATTTTTTTTTTTAGAGACACTTGCAAAATCTTAATTAATTTTGGCCGTTAATACACACTTTGTGCATAAACAAATAATTAGAGCAAAGCCATTGCGTCGCCGATAAAAACTGCAACCTTGAACCAAAAAGCGAGCCCATCGAGAAGAAACTCGATTCCCCCAACAAATAAACGGTTACCTGTTTACAGTTTCGCACGAACATCCTGGAAGCATCGGATCTCCCTCTTCCAAGCGCGATTTTCTTTCTCTCTTCCTTTTCGTGAATAAACAGTAACGCGATCGCCATTTTCGATCTCGGAATGAAAGGGCAAAAAATGCGGCGTACGAATCGAAAAACTCTCGCTGACGTCTTCTCTCGCGAAATTTTAAGTGAGCAATTTTGGCATACGGAGTATTGTTGGCTCGACGCGCATCTGTTTACTGGATGCTCTGGACATTCTTCGTGCGAAGAGGCAATGAAAAAGGAGCTGACCTATTTATTTTAGGCGCGCATTCGTGGATTCAATATCGTAAGTTGAAATTGACAGGGATCCTTTGTGTTTCTGCAGCTATTAAATACAGGGTTTAAGAGTTTCTTGGATGTAAGACAATAAGAACTCTTTCAGGTAAAAGTGTTAGTTTTACGTAATTGGCAAGAAATCAGCAAATAATTTTGTATTTCGCACTTATATATGTCGTTAGTCATATTGTTTTTACGATTGCGAAACAGAAAATCAATAAATAGGAGAATGTAAAGAAAATAACAATATTTTAAGAAATTTAACAGATTGTTATTTTAACATGAAACTTCATTAATCAAAATATGTCTTTTAAATATTCTTAGTTTAATTATTTTTACCGAATCTCATTGGTGAGAAATATAGAATGTAATAAGTACTGTAAAAATTTTTTACGACAGACAATAAAAGTTTCCCCAACCGCAAAAGCAAATGTGATGCAAACAAGTTTAGTGCGTTTGTATTATTACACACTCTGCATTACATAATATTTATTATCATGTCCCTTAACAGTGCAGGCAATTCCTCGGCATCATAAATTTAATGTCAGAAATCAAAAAGTACACGGTCAAAAACCGATGCATTACAATGGAATTTGAATAGTCGCGCGTACAATGGGGAATCCCCGCAGTGTAAAAAATGACACTCAGCTAAGGATTCGATACCTTTAAATTGGTAAAAAAGTAAAGAAAGCTTACCAGTCGAAAGATTTTTCCTCGCTTGTAAATATATATCGGACGCCAATTTATACTTACGCGCACGTTGAGTGCGGAAAAAATTCGGCGAAGAGAAAAAGGGTCAATCTGGACTTTCGCAACGCGAACTCATTACTTATAAAGTGCAATTGCTGCTTTACGGACGTGTAACTTTGGCCAGACATTTTTTAATTGATGATCCTCGCGAGGCTCTCTGAAATACAGTGTTTAAATTGATTTGACTTTTTTCTCGCGGTTTATTGTGGTACCAACAAGCCCTGGATCGATAAGTGACCGTTGACGCAGGGCAAAAAGATAAATTGAAGGTTCGGAAATTTTTCAACGTAACGCCTTCGTGTTTTTTTTTTTTTTTTTAATAGGGGCTTCTTTGTATTAGCGGATGTTGCAAGTGAACGACGATGAGTGACTTCGGTATGTCGAAAAATGGCGATGCTTATTTAAATCAGCCGTTGTGAAAACTCAAAGGTTCCGTCTGAAAAATCGTTTATGTACGGTTTTACGAGTCGGAACGTTGTATAAACAGTTGCGTTCGAATATTTGATGAGATTTCCTGCTAAGCTGTAATTAATTATATATAATTTTTTGAATATATAATAATAGTTGAGCTGAAATCTAGATAAAAATTTGTATGCTCAGTTATAAAAAAAGAAGAATATATAATGATAATTCGATATAATGTTACCAAATTTACAAAATTTGTTATTCTAATAATTTAAAAGGTTTTTTTAAAAAAACTTGTCGGAAAATCTAAGCTTGATAAAAAATTAATTACTGTTGTGCCATCCATCAATATTGTAATTTTCAGCGGGCACTTATTTATCAGAAAACAAGCCAAAATCCTTGCGCAATTAAATAATCCAAAGTTATATTTAGCTTAAAATCACACTCAAACTCAAGTAAGCTATAAAATAAAAAAAAATAAAAAATAATAATGATCTCACCGAAGATACTTGCGAAGTATAAAATACCGGGCAAACAAGGATTTAAAATCCGGCAGATCATAATTTTCGACGTTAACCCACTCTGGGTAACCGATACTGTGCGTCGCAACGAGTTGGGGGTTAAGGCCTCTCTCAGAGTAGTCGCGAATTCCGACGCCCTTGCGCCGCATAAACAAGCCTGACGTAAGTGGATCCTCGGGGGCATTTTAACGACTTTCTCCGGCTGTATCGCCGAGCGCGGAACGTATAAGCCGGAGATTCCGAGCGTGCATTTTAAATTTTTGAAAAATCCTCGAGCGAATATAGTCGGTTTGATTGAAGAGGCGAGGCGAGTCGAGCTGCCAGGGAGCGTAAGCGATTCTAGTAGATTTTTTCAGAGAGCGATGGGTTTTAGTTGTTAAGCAATGTCTTCATTTAATGAATGTTTGGTTGGGTGTCTATAAATAGTTAGAATAGTAATTGATACATTTTGATCTCGATTGAACATCGTAAATCATTCATTTTTTTATACCGTGCCCGGAAGATTAATCTTTTTCAACGGTAAACACAAAGAAAATCAAGAAGATCTTACGCAAATGAGTAAAATTAAAAACGTGACAAAAAAATGAATGCGAAGAGGTTAAGCGTAAACGTTTCCTAACACAATTACACGTGACCTTAATTATTCAAGGGCCTTTTTTACTTCCTGGACTGCATATCACAAATTTATTCCTTCGACTTTCTTGTAGAGCAGCTGGACGCTCACAGTCGTGAAAATAAATATCTTTCACGAGTCTTCTCGACGCGGCGTTTTATGCTAATCGCGTGAAGCGTTTCCGTACGGCCAGCAGCCGAATACGTTTGAATTTTTTCCGTAGGACGTGTTGAAACATCGTATATTAGCGGATGATAATTGCTCGTTGATTTTCACTTTCGCCGCTGATTGGATTTATTTGTTTTGTATTGTAGAAGAATTTTCTTGTGTGATAATTAGAACGCTGGCGAAATTTAGTGATTGAAGCGATTTCTCCTTGGTGATGATTAGTTTGATTTATTCGATCGAGTTATGAAACAATTATTATAGTTTCTACGATCGATTGCATTGATTGATCAATACAATACTTATCGATCAATTTATAATTTATTTTTAATCTGCTTTTTTTTCTTTATGTTTCGAAGATTTAGGCACTGTTTTAAATATTGACTATTTACAAATACCTAAAATGAAAGTTGTAATTAAAATCAACACTTACCAAGAGGAACAGGAGTACTTGACACATACGATGTTTCCTTCTTCAGTGTGCAGCAAACTTCTCTAACAATATCGCACTTCTGATTCTGAAATCATAAAACCATATTGATTTATTAAAATATTATACACAAGCCATCAACTGTATGAGTTTATGATAAAAAAATACGTGGCTTTTGTAGTTATTGAATTATTAAAATGTTAAAGTTGTAGCCGACGGACATTTAATTATATTAATTATACATTCATATTGAATTGATCGAACAATCATTGTGAACCTCTCTCATTAAGGATTTGAATTTTTAAAACCTTCCTGGATGTTGAAAACTTTATATTTTTTGCAAACCCTATTTAAATTTCATAATCAAAGGCCGCAGCAGTGCCTCCAAGCTACCGAGATAAATCGAATTATTATAATGAACAACGACGACGAGAGAAAAAATAGTATCCCCTACCGATTCTAAATAAGCATACAAGGCACTTTATTTGACATAAATAATCGATTAATTAATTCGTCTCCGTACAATAGTCGCGGAGAATGATAATGGAAAAGGCGCTGCTGAAAAATCACGCGCATCCGTCGTGGAATGTTAATCCTTTCAGCGTGTCTGTGCATCGGTGAGAAAAAGGAGGCTCGCGTGTCGGTAGACAGACGTCCCGTCGCAGCTTTTTCTCGGTTAGGAGGTTAATTCACCGGGAGTCAAATGCTGCGGTTACTTGTCCCGAGCGATTGTAATTTTATGGGTTTTTTCGAGTCTCACCTGGAGACAAAGCTTGTGATTTACCTACCGGCGTTCGTTTCGTTTTAGTCGATGCTGTCCTATTAATAAAAAATAACGATTCTTTTGCCTACTGGCATTGAGTGATTTAAATAGAATTAAAAAGCTTTTACGTATTAAGTTTTTAAAGGCGTTATTTCAATTTATTCGAAATAACTTTTGCTACTGTTTCAGTCGAGAATATAAGAGTGAATATACAATTTTAATAAATTTATTGAATTTTCAGTCTTAATGGAATAGTGATGATTGCGACAATTAAAATGTACTTCGTAGAATTACTTAAGATTAAATCAATGATAAATTTAGGTTGCAATTATGATTTTGTAACTCAAAGAATGTGAAAAATAATCAATCATTTATAATAGTTTACAAATTAGAAAATAAATGATTATTATAAAGCACGTAACTATAAATATGTGTAAGAAATGTATTTGATTCCTATTTTATTATATTAACAAATTTTACTTATTTTCGTATGCAGTAGAAATAATTGATAAATTTCCTAATTTTTCGTAGGTAATTTACAAGTCATTTGAAAATAATAGGTATGGATTTACTAAATTCGATCGTTTATAAGCTGACAAAGTTTCGTATAGTAAAATCAAAAATTTATTGTTAATTACAATTTACTAGAAATTTCGCATTTTTATTTTCAATTAGAATCTTATTTAAATGAATTTATTGGTAACCCTTTACAACGCACTCACTGCAATTTTTATAATATATTTAAGCATGAAATGTAATCCTTAGTTATGACGCTTTGCCTGAATTTTTCGCAACATTCATAACGCAATAACCCTAATTGTTACAACTAAATCTGTCAATTTAGAATATTATTAGAAAGAAAGTATCATTAACTAATGGATAAAAACTAGAAAACGAAACGTCTATAATTAACAGCAGGAAAAACATGCGAAAGAGTTTCAAAAAAGATACCTCGTATAAATTAGCTCAGAAATTTTAAAGGGCAGTGAACTTTTTCGAATTTAAAACTCTGTCCCAAGGTTTTCAAGAAATTGGAAGAAAAGATCATTATAATCAAAGAGTGATTCACGAAAGATTCGAATCTCATAATGATACAATGAATGTTATACTTTATAATGATACACCAATCGATGATACGTAGGGGATCTCCTTCCTATATGAAGAAAACGATTAAAATTTAAAATTAGACAAACCTTTGTGAGAATAAAGAAACGCCTAGAAATCTAAAAATTGGCACTTAGCGAGGCTTATAATTATAAAATTAAGAAGTTATAATCCAAGGCCGCAATAATAATAAAAAAATTCGAAATCTGGAAGAGTCTAATAATTTTTTTGCGGGTCGTAAAACTCAACTGGGTGACATTGGAAGAAAAGAATAAATCTCTTATGATGAGTCATCTTATTATTTTGTTTTTGTTACAAACTTATTTTCGTAAAAGGTGTTAAATAGGGAGACAAAGAAAACTTTTGACAATGGAAACTATAAAAAGATGCATATCCTACTTGGTAATTAAGAAGGAAATGTTTTAAAATTGTAATTTTTTCCAGTTTTCTTGCAATTGTATAATTTAGTAATCATGTTAATTTAATCGCTCTCAAATTAGGAGTTAACAAAAAGTTTTTATAGAAAAGCTAACGTGCAGTAGCAGCTAAACTATTTGATTTTAATGAAATTTAATAGGTTTCTTTACTTTGTTACTGCAAGTCCAAACAATTCAAAATCTTATAACGTCTCAAAGCAAATATATTTGATGATAAATATATTTGATTCTTTTATAACTGCAATAAAAAATAAAGCAAACATTTCCGCATTTTGAATAAATCTTTAAAGAATATATGCTAATATTTAGTATTTATCTTATCAATTAATTATGTCAAAATATGCAATCTGCATTTGTGATCGTACAATGTTTAGTTAATATGGATAATGAATTAATAACATTATATTTACATCTTAATGGTTCTGTTCTGTTCAATATTAAAGATCATCCGATTCTTGACAAGGGAAAACAATTTACATTTAATATGCAAAATTTTAGCTAAATGAATGTAAAATTAATTTATCGAAACAGTTACGAAGATTATAATAAAAAAAGACTTATTTATTTTAGCAGCAAAAACTGTATTATCTTACACAACAAGATAATACTCTTAAACATATATGCTTATATATTATCTTTTAAACATATAGCCGAATGATTCATTAGGTTTAAAAATCTCACGTTAAAGTTAGTTTCAAGTAAGAAATAAAGAAGTGCCAGACAGCAATGTAAAAAAGTCGCTCTTTCTTTTAGGATTAAGTCCAAGGTCGCGGAGGATTTTTCGACCTTGGCTGTTTCAAAAATTCTTCTAGAAAGATTCGAAATTCAAAAAAATATCTTCATGTCATAATGTTTAGATGAATAAAAAAAATTGAATATTTCATCTCTAAGTATGGGTTATTTAACATAATGTTTTTTACAATAAATGATGTTGAAATTAACACAGGACTGCAAAATCCTTTCTTAGACAGATTCATTTATGCAAAATTCCCAAACATAGCGTGTGGTATAAACTGCGGCAGCTGTTATTTGACAAGAACGTCATTTAATTCTGCTATGATTAGTTTCATTTCGTCCGAATGCTAGCTAAATCAATAACAAATTTGGCTTATTCAAACTTTCTCGTACTTTGGAACCTTCGCAAACTCGCGGCCCTTGAAGCGGGAATTAAAAGGAAGTAGAAAAAACGCACATCCCGCACGCTTATAAAAATGCAAATGATCAATTAGCCAGGCTCAATGGTATGCCGGAGACAGCGAGATACATTAAAAAGTCGTATAAAATATCCATATCTCTGAAGAGGACGAGAACTCCGCGAGGCGCCGCCGAAATATCATATCCACGTGTCCCTTCTGACGTAACGGCCAAATCGTGGATCGTAAATTTCAGCTGCTCGCGTCTTTCCTAATCGGTGAATCTCTAAGTATTTTAATGGCACATGCGCACGAGGAGTCATCTAGCGATCTCTTCCAAATTTCTGATTAATCCACGCGTCATAGTTTTCTGACCTGCGGTATGTAGATTGAGATGAGAGGCTGCAGGAGTGTCATAGTTTATTCAATAATTAGGATGCTTTTAGTATGATGAGGCCATGTGATTCATGTGCCAATTCATTAACTAGTCACAGTATTTATGAAAAACATATTGTCATCTATAAGTTTTTTAAAAACTGTTAAAATAAAATGATACTTAGACACTAAGAGTTTTAAACAATTTAGTTCTTAAACTATCTGTTTACGAACATTTTTTGTATTTTGTACCTATTTATAAAACACGTCTTCTACAAATATTTGGCTCTTTCAGTATACTCATGCATCTGGACTTCGACAAAAAGAATAAAAAATTTTATAATCGTAGTATTTACGAAAAACATATTGACATCTATAAGTTTTTTAAAAATAGATAAAATAATACTTAGACACTAAGAGTTTTAAACAATTAGTTCTTAAACTATCTGTTTATGAACATTTTTTGTGTTTTGTACCTATTTATAAAACACGTCTTCTACAAATATTTGGCTCTTTCAGTGTACTCACGTACTTCAACAAAAAGAATAACAAATCTTAGAAATGTCGAATTAATAACTCAAGCACTTTAAGGTTGAACAATAGTAATTTCTTGCTGTATATAATTTTGTCTGTAATTACATTTTTTTTGTTCGTATAAACTTTCGCCTGTAACATCAGAAACACATGTTTGATATTAGCTAACGACATTATCGCCTCATCTTTAAAAAAAATGAGGACAGAAAAAATCGAAGAATTTTTGAAACACACAATTGCCGCGGGAACTTTAGCTGGTTACAAAATAATGAAACAAAAAAAGGTACACGCATTCACAAAACTGTTAAATGTGACTGGGATGACAAGCATCCCAATGCCACATAATTAAAATTACTGTTACCTAATGCCTAAGTGAATTAAGAGTTGCTCGGCTATTATCTTCAACGTAGAAGGAATCGAGCTCATCCTTGATTGATGTGAAGCTTCGGAAAAACGAAAGAAATTCGAAGAAAGATTCGACTGCACATTGCAATTGACAAGTAAAGCCTAAAAAGGTAACGAGTATAGATTCAGTACTAAATGATTTTAAAATGATTTGGGCGTTTACGAATAAAAACGCTAATGTTCATTAAGGTTAGTTTGAATTTTAGAATGTGGTTATAAACAATGCTAAATATATTTTTTTGAATAATAAAATGATATAATAAAATATTAAATTTATTGGTTGTTAAAAGATTTTAAACATTATAAATTGACCGAGCATTAAAATTACTCAATTTTCTCTATCGGCGCGTAATAAGTCTAATTCGATTAAAGATGTATTTACTTCACGCGTTTAAAGGTATTCGTATAAAAGATAATTTGATAATTGTGATGGATCTAAAGTTAATATCAGTTTACATTATAAAAATTTGTCGAATAAAAATTTAATTTTAATTTGTTCTTTGAATTACTTGTATGCTACTAAAAGCTTCTCTAATTTTATAGAAATTATACTTTATTACTTTAAATTATACCTATTAATTTTTTTTATGAAAGTAATGCATTTTATGTGTATAGTAATGAAAAAAACTAAATTTTATGAAATAAAAACTGCGTAATTGGATGATGTTGAAATACATCATTTTCTATCAAGTAGTGATTACTGCCTAATTAAACTTCCAGGTATTTTTAACAACTTAGATTTACAATTCCAAGAAAAATGTCTACTCACTCACTAAAAAAACAGGCATCTACTTAATTAACAATTAAAAAAAAATTTTCTTGAATTATTCTTGATCCATTGTTATCCTGTATTCAACTACGCTACTTTCTTATTCGTTTCAAATGACAGATGTCAGCTATTAATTTAACTTAATTGGTACATTAAGACGCTATTCGCTGACAATAGTTTGTAAAACGTTTATAACTAGATTGAAAAGATGTAATCTTCTCTAAACCGAGCCGCCTTTATAAAATGAATGAACTATCCCATTCTTGTCTAGTCCAGGCTGAGACAACTCAATTATTCAGCTCTCGAAAGTAGTAAATAACGTGTTCAGAGAATGTTTCATTACCGTTCGAGAAAACAACATCATGAACGTCTGAAAAAGTCCTCTGTGAGACGACCGCACAATATTAAAAGGCGCCGTACGGAGTGCAGACGAACGGATTTCGTAAGTACCAGTCCTCTGACATAATGATCATTTAAAAGGAATTGCGCGTAAGTTTGAACCACTTTTCTGCCGAGGCATTCTTGTTACTGGAAAACTCCCCGGGATAAGCGCGAGTGGAGAATTTGATTGGGATATATGTGAAGGTCGCGATTGTAGAGCAGATTTTAATTTATGAAGAATTACAAAATAAGTGTTCCTCGGTGTAAATAATACGTTTTATGAATATTTAAGCATTGCTCAAAATTTTGGCGGCTACATATTAATTTTTACCGTTCAATCATGCATATTTTTGAATTGCGTAATGAGTAATTTACATTTTTAAATAGTTTTTCCTTTTGGCGCTAAGTCCTTTATTTATTATTCTTATTGATTGCTATTTGGATTTTAGTAAGTCAATTTAGTTGACCCTTTTTTTATATTTCTCAAGTACCAAATTGAAAGTGAATAATACGAATTTACGAGCTTTTTATACGACTATTTGTAATGACCCATTTTTATGATATCTTTTTTCTCTTGTTTGCTACTTTCGCAGTCATGTCCAAAAATTCAACCTTATTTCACCCAATTATGCCGTTTAAGTTCAACGACTTCGTAAATGTAACCGGACTTACGTTAAAAGTGATCAAAGAAGGAATGTATCCCGTGATTCTTATATAATGAAGAAAACAATAAACAAAACGTGTACTTTTATAGCCTTTCAAATTGGAACGCAGGTAAAAATGATTAAAATTTGAAAATAATTAGCAATAATCTTCAAACAATATTAACAACAGTAGGCGCACCATCGCATTGTGATTGATAAACATTTCCGAACGAAATTATGACTTCAAGATTAATAATCAAACGAAATTTATGAAAATAATCCTTCGACGTTTGTTTATCCTTCATATTAAGAGACATGATCACCATCATTACGTATATATGGTTACGTTTTCTTCATTTATAATTTCGACATTTCTTTTGCGCGCCAAAGAAAAAGAGAGCCAAAATTCTTACTCGACGTACGATATGAAAACGTAGTTTTATGGGCAAATAAGCGAGTTTTTACGACGCGTTACGGTAGTGGAAAAAGGATTTTAAGAATTAATTAAACTTTTATAGGTAATGTTTTAAAGTAAATATCTGATGATACACTTTCATGCGAGCTTTTGCGTCAAAGTTATGCTTTCTTTTATTTAGTTATTTTATTTGTCAATTGTTATAAACTTTCCAGTGCCGTAAAACTGTGGCAGGCAGTCATTAATTTTTAATAAAAGCAACGTAGATCATGACAAACTGTCCTACATTACGCAATGAGAAGTTTAAAGTTACAAAATATGAGTATTGAGTATTCGTGAAATCGAAAAGAGGATTTATTTCAAGGATTTAATCCTGCACTCGCAATTGTAGACTTTATAAATACCGAACGGGTTTCGAGCTTGGACTTTAAACGTAAGTAATAAGGCTAAACTCTGGCTTAAAAGATATTCTTAATTGTTTCCAAAGGTCCTTCATAAATGCTCCAAAATTATAGATGTGTATATATAGAAAATGTTATCCAGCCACCATTAAAAAGTACAAAAAATGAAATAATAGAATCTTTTCCTACACCGGATAAACATGTTTTCGCAGTGAATTGGCCACTTCGGTTCGTGGATCTGCTGACGTGAGCATCAATGATATGCCTTTATGGGAAAGGTGTATTATATCAGATAAAGAATGACGGGCGAATTTAATTGACTGGATATTAGGATCGTTAAAAAATAATGGCTTCCCTATTGACGGTGAATTGAAGGCGGCTGCTTTTGATTAAGTTGAAGTGACTTTTTAGAAAAGTAAAAAAACTTGGCAAAAAGAAGGTGTTGCAGCATGACAAGTTACGGTTAATTAAATAATTAGTTAAACATGTTTTTCTGAAGTCGTTTTGTACTCATTATTTTTAAAGGTATTGATTTATTATTAAAACTGTGCGAAGAACATAATCGTTTCATAAAATACGTCTCCGAAGCTAACAAATTAATCTCGAACTGCAATACTGATTCAACAAGTATTTTCGCACGCGGAAGATTAATTATCTTCAAGTCAAATTTATTTATGTATTAATGAAGACAATTACGCTCTTCTCCAATTTTACATAATATATCATCTATAACGCTTTAGAGAGCTTTAACGATTTTCGTAATTCAAGCTACTAAATATTCTTAAAAATATGTAACTGCTAAATATCATTAAGAACCTGCTACATGAAGGCATGTTCTCTTTAAAAAATCGCATAAAATTTAGCGACTCCGTCCACGAATCTTCCTCAAGATAGGCACAATTTAACGATCTTGCAATAGAGAAGATCGAAGAAGGCGCTTAAAAAAAGCCTCAAATGTATTTCATAAGCACCGCCTTAATCGACAATAAACATTCCGGGATTTTATACGCTCGCGGATCCTTCCTGATCGGTCGCTTTCGGCCCCCCACGTGACATAACCGTTCGAGGCGCCGCCTTGGACTTTCCCCGATCTATCAAATCTCGCGCGTCCAGCAGACGCAACGGGCCACCTTTGACTCTATCGGCGACCCGCGAAAACGCGCCTCGTATTTCCGATGCGCGACGTTACGCAGGAAAAGAAGATTTAGATGTTAGCCAGGAGGTTTCTAAGTGGGTATGTAACGCTTTTTTCGCAAGCTGCAGGAAGTGCTTGATTTAATGCTCTCATGCTTTTTCGGCGAGCCGTCGGAATTTTAATATTCGATTTTATAAGCGACTGATGCGTAATTAAGCGTCTTTTTAAGCAAGTTTTCTCGGCTGTGCTTTTTGCGCGCCCAGCTTTCTGATTAAATTTACGCCGTGCATTTTTTCGGAGACTTGCGTTTTTACCGTCTGCCGGCTTACACGAATTTATACTTTGGAGTTATCACTGGTAATGATAATACCTCTCGTAAAACAAATTGCAAGTGTTTTTACTAGACAAGTCCCATTCCATGATAAATTACTGTAAACATCTGAAATCGAAATTTCTAAAATTCATTTCTTTCGGGTATGTAATTCCCTCGGTAATACCACTTCTTTTGGCGCCTTTCCTTTTTTTATACAACTCATTTAATGCTGTTACAGACTTTCTTTATTAAACGAATTAATTATTATGATTAAAGACCACGTTGAAAGTACAGGTCTTATGAATGCACAACCTATAATTAATAAATTCCTACACAAATTCTTCTTTCAATATCGAATTTATTGTTAAGATCGAGAAATAATTAATCGCGTATCGGAGCTCGAAGTGAAATTTCACGGAGTATTAAGAACAGTTATATCTGAAATCTATATATCGGCATTCACGTTCTCAAATTATACTTACGCAGCAATAGTAATTTTTGTTCAACTTAAAAGAATAATTTTCTTATAGATATTCTGATCTTGTAAGAAAATTAAGATTAAAAATTGATTTCTTTTAATCTTAAAGCCTTTTCGGTTATAAATCAATGTCTTTTTGTTAAAAAACTATACGTAATTATTTATAATTCTTAGATCAAAATTTGAATTACCGATTAGTTATTCAAATGAAGCCAATTCATTAGAAAATAAATATATAATAAATTAATCTGAAAATTTTCTTTAATGGAACTTA
Organism: Ormyrus pomaceus; assembly: GCA_900474385.1. Lineage (NCBI taxonomy): Eukaryota > Metazoa > Arthropoda > Insecta > Hymenoptera > Ormyridae > Ormyrus > Ormyrus pomaceus. Next base: position 22,781 of record UCOM01001356.1, read on the forward strand.
CAGCGCCATTATTTATTTATTTAAAAAAAAAACTTTTATTATCATTTCAGATCTTATGTGCACATAGACGAAAAATCGACTGAATTTCCCCTTGAAAAGTACGTAAAAAATGAATTTCTAACACTTTAAATATCCGTAAAGCAGATGATAATTATTATGCGCGTGCCGAGATATTCGTAAATACGTAAATTCACACCGTACGAATATTTACGTACGAATATATACATTTTCGCTTACGCGCGCAGCTACAATCAGCGGCCTCAGGCTCAATCATCGCGCGTATATACATTCTTCGCTTCCGGTTTGCGGACTGCGCAAAATTGCCATTGTAGATTCGACTTTTTGCGCGGACTTGGATTGGCGAATCGTAAATTTGCCACAGCCGATGTTCCCTTCTGATTAACGGTTTTTTGCTCGAGAATTATTGCTTGTTCGGGTACTTGTTCGCATTTGCAGAGAGTGCATTTAATTAGTTCTTTTTATCCGTGTATGTAAAGTCTTACACGTTATTGTCCTTATCCTTATGAAATTCAAAGTTTTTCTTTAAATAAAATGTGGTACAAGTTATATACAGTCTGGTTTACTTCGATTTTATGTAAATGTTCGCATTGCTTGTCATGAAATCTTGCTCAATCTAAATTCTTTTACGAATAAATTAAATTGCATGAGTACACTTTATATAGATATAAATAAATAATAAATTACAGAGGATACGTTTCGAATTTCCGAATCCTATCAAATATCAAAACATCGCGCGCACGTAAATAATTTTTCACGTTCCCTTTTAAAATAATCAGAAAATTGAATTTGCATTAAAATGCTAATTTCATCAAACTGTACTCTCCTCAACTTTCTCATTAAAATCAATCAACGTCCAAGTTCTCGAAAAAAAAAAATTCGCGGCTCCTTCCTCAAATAAAATTTCGTAACCGAATCATACCAAAAAAGGGGAGCAAAAAGCGACGAATCAAAACAAAAAAAAAAAGAATTCTGTTTCCGCCTTGACGTTTCGGACGAGTACAGACCGATTACCAGATCGTTTCATTCGGGTTAATAAAACGACAAACGTTCCATGTCGGGAGAAAGTAGTGGCGTACTCTGGAGGTCGTTTAAAAAAAAGATGGAGAAAAAGAAAGAGCGATGCGCGGAAGACGTGCGCGTGATTATCGGGTGGCGCCGCGAATTTTTTCGTGGGTCTGTTATTACGCGAGCCATGTTTTCGTATTACGTGCTTTCTTTTGCCTCGTGTTCGTGCGTAATTTTCGCTGGGAGCTGTGTGGCTCGAATTTCGAAAGAGCGAGAATGAAAAATAAGAATGGCGCTAACGAGTTATTGATTGATGTGAATGTTCTGCTACTCGAAGCAATTAGAATATTTATAGAAATTTGAATGCTTTTTTAAGATCAGAGATATCTTCGAAATCGTGTGCAAAAGTATGCGATTAATGTATTACCGTGCATGTGGAATGCGAGATATTTATTATAATTAAAGAACGTTCATAAAAAGTTAGATTATTACGTGTAAAATGAAGAATAATTTGATAAAATCTTGAATACCTTTTATGACTTTATTTTCTCCAATTACGAATAATTATTCAAATCTATTGATTGCAGCTAATAAGCTAAAAATAATTATGATGCTACTTCTTAATGGTATGCTTATTATGTTTGGATGAATATAGAGCTTCCGAATTTAAGATTGGACTGTGATGAGTTTGGAAAATCAATTTTCCGTACAACTAAATTTATTTATTGCATCATCGAAAAAACTGGTTTATAAATTGAATTATTTAAATGTTTTCCAATAAACAAAATACAACTCGCTTGAATCATAGAAATTGATTCTACGAGTATTTTCAATTACTGATAATGCATATATCTAGTAAACACAATGTTAATACTAATCGTGTTTATTAAACATTTTTTCAAACATAAAATATCAACATCATTGGCTTATGTAACGTTCTTATTCAAGCAGTAGATATGTCATATCGAACGTTAACGGAGAAATATATTTATTTGATTGACAGTAATTATTTCCGAAATAATTAATCAGTTTAATCGTGATATTTTTGATAAAAATTTTTATTAGTAGATAAAAAACTGGAAATAAGAATGCAGGATGAAGTAATGTGCGATCGTTTGAATTATTTATTTGACTAAGCTTCAGCGCGACAAAAAAATTTTCTTTACAATTCTGTACCTATTACCGCAATATTTAAGGTGACAATAAAAAATTTAATGTATGTCTTTGATAAAAAGATTTAAGTACAGGGAAGTGACGTTTAATGTAAGTTATCGCAATCCGACGCGATCGAAGAATATATGCGATTGGTTAAGAACATTAATGATGCCGCACAGTAATTACACACTTGAAATTTCTTGTATTTCGTCTATTGAGTAATTTCTCACGTCAAAGCAGATAAATTGTAGCTGCTAGATTGAAATGCATAGATCTCTAATACGGCTCTATTAGAATAATGCTAAATTATTAATCATTTTTAGCACAATAAGAATTTTTCATTTTTAATTGTTAATTTACCTTTATTTTTAATTTGACGATATAGAATAGATTTATTTATGCAATCTATTATCATTCAACGACCTGCAAATAATAAGAACCGTCCATTTATCAAGTATTACAAAATAGTTTAATTCAAATTAATTACATTAAACAGACTTATTCAAATTTTTTTCAATCCTCATATTCTAAAGTAGGCTTCTATTTTTGTCGGGCCTTTTCAGAAAGCTGCATTATGACATTTTGATAAAAAAAAATCGCTATTAATTTTTTTCAATCAGAATTGAATGCTAATTTTAGTATAATGCACATATTTAAAAAAAAAAAACTGGTCAACCATTAACAGGTATCTTTACAATCAGCTTACAAAACATATAAGTATAATTCGGTTTCTCCAGTAATCGAAAAATATTTTGGGCTTACGCGAGAAAAAATCGATTACCCGCGCATTTTTACATAAGTTTCGGCAAACAAAAAAAGAAAAGACCTCTCGCCACAAAATTAAAACATAATGACGATTCGAGGAAAGCAAAAGGCGAGTGCGAAAAAAATCCGTGCCGACTGGCTCGCGACGCTCGCCATCAATAGCTCCACGAATCCTACGTACGCTTTATTCCGCCGCTCGGCGCCGAGTCCCTTGCGCAATGTTCCTCTCCGTAATGTATCTTCATAAAGGCATGACTTTCGCCGCCGCGGCGATAAATATATTCGATTTCGGCGCGAAATTTCGCCCGGGCGGCGATTTTTATCTCTCTCGGCGAAATTGCCTAGACTAAAAAGAAAAAAAATCAGCTCTCCATTGTGCGGCATGATAGGCGCGAGCGTTTCTATGACAATAGACGAGGCTCTCGCCAAAAACGAAGGTCGCGGCGAGTCGGATTAATGTTAGAAGAACTTGCGCGGACGAGTGTAACGCACCGCCTACTCGATTTACGCAATTGTTCTGCCGCCGACGCTGGCCTCTCTGGCGGTGCGTTGCCGCATTGGAGATTCCTGAGTAGAAGCCGAGTGAATCACGACCCCGGACAAATTTTTATGCTAATCCGAAGAATTCTGGGTCAATACTGATATTAGGAACGCAGTGTTTGGGCGCCGAGTGATTCGTCAGTTTTTTAAACCGCATTGCGATCTCGCCGTTGCGACTGCGTAATTATGTCGTTTCTTTGTAGAATTGGAGTGTCTAAAATCTGAAACGTGTTATTATTAATGTATTACGTATCGTTTATGAGTTCCACTAATGCACTTTAGATTGATTCTAAACAATTAATCGTTAAATTTCAAAATTCCGATAATCAGGTTGTTAATAATGATTTTCAGGATTGAAATAACGATTATCGAAACGGTACGCTTAATCGTAATAACGTCCCTGCAGTTATTCAGCCGAATAAGTGCACTAATTTAAAAAAGCATAATCATTATTCAGACGCGGGAAGCGAGAGTGTGAATCGTGATTTAGTAATACCCGAGAGCACATTTCAATTACAATATTTCATGCATAATGCGTAGCGCGAGAGGAAAAAGTACCGAAGAGCTCTCCGGCACCGTCTGAAAGGATCATACGTTATAATAATTCGCCCGCGTTTAATCGCCGGTAAAAAGATCGGCTTTCAGGACCTCGAACTCGCACCACGGCGCGCGTGTCAAAGGTTATGCACATTCTCCGTTGCGCAACAATTACGTACTCTCCGACCTTTTTCTTTCTCTCTGGAAGGACTCTCGCGGGTGTTATTGCCGCCACCCTCGTACAAGAATAGGAGGCTGATTCACTGGACCCGGAGAGACTGAATAATAGCTCCGCTCGAATAAAGCATCAGCGACCGGCTCTTGTTTCGCGGAACACTTGCAATCAAGCCGCGAGTGGGACTTTTATTAATAAGCGCTTGGCGGCTCTTTTTATAGGTACCGAGGAATGCGAGGAGTCCCTTGTCGAGCGAGGAGACTGACAGGCGAATTCGCGACTTTGAAATCAGGCCCTGGATCCTTCGGTGCAAAAAGTGAGCGCGCACCCGGAGAACTTTTCTAATTTGGTAACGATTCTACCGTAGGAGAAAACCGTTACTTATATACCTATTTATTATTTTTTATCGAGTGTCGAAAAATTGATTGGCGCGGGAGATAACTGGCGACTTTGAGATTTATTCGATTTGTTTCTGTGTAAGAGAGAGTTGCGGGTAACGGAGTTTGGTGTTTACGTGTATGATGGAGCTATAAAAATGATATGACGTTTACATTTTTTAATCGGACACAATATGATGCTAATAACATAGTTTTTATTGAGTAACTGTAATAAATACGTTGTAAAAAATACGTACAATGATCCATTGTAAGTGATCTAAAAAAATGGTGTCTAATTTTTATCTGAGAAATTAGAATTTAAACATTTTTAAAATTTCCCAGTTCTCTACTCCAATAATGCATTTAATAATTTTTTGATTTATAACGATTTATTATAAAATTTTAAGAAAATCATACTTTTCAAGCACACCATTAATTTTGAAGCAGTTTTAATTCACCGTACTAAATTCTAAAATATTTAATACTCTTCGCAATTTGCCTTTACCATCTAAAATCGGAAAACCCCATAAGAAAAGCCAAATAAAAAAAATACAATCTTCAAACTACTTTCAAGAACTCGAAGCTAATTATTCACTTTCCTATTCCAGAAAGGCTCTATCGACTTTCTAAACTGAGCCATAATTCTGATCTACTTATTCGTCTGTCACCTCCAATATCAAATGGACTCCCTCGAGCGAGTGTGTTGTTTTTTTTTTCAAAAGCTCCTCGCTCCAGCCATAAATCGACTCCCGCAAAGGAGGCCGAACATCCTTCAATGCTTGCGCTCCCATAATAAGTGACTCGGTGACTAAACAGCCAGCCTCCCGCGCTTTCTTTGTGTCGGGCCGAGGGCTCGCGTGACTGCGGCATTACATCCCCGATCCTACGGCTGGCGCAAGATCGCGATATTTACGCCGAGTTTTTACGCGTGTCGCCGTCTTTATTGCGATAAATAAATAATTGTCATCTCGGCCATGCCGCTTCTACCTATACGTATGACGGATAGACGCGGTTTTGAAATCCCTCGAGGAGCGAGCCTGCGAGAAAGAATGCTTTTAAGTTATTTGTCGAGGCGTTGATTATACGCACGCGCAGTTTGTATAAACACGGATCGGACCCGCCGATTTATGTTTCGACTGAGTTATTGTTGGATTGTTGAATTATTTCCCCTTTCGCAGAGTTTCATTATACGATCGGAATCGAGAATTAATCGCCGCGCATGGACTTAAGATCTGAATTACGCGTTTTAAATTGAGAACAGTTTATGGGCTTTGTTAAGCGCAACTCGATAAGTCTAAGTGAAGGCGTAAGTTTGAATTCGTAAAATGTTTTACTGGGTCGATGAAAATGTTGGTCCTAGAAGGTGAGTGCAACACCTACCCATATGAATAATCGAAACAAATCGTTTAGTTTGTAATAATTTTGGTACATTGTTCGTGCATTACCGATGACAGTCAAAATGAATTACAGACAAATAAAGACATGATTTAAAGAACGAGTGCTAAAAGCCTAGCGGCATAGACCTCAAGAGGGAGGAGCCTTTCATTCATGGATGCAAAGAAAAATCTCACTCCTCCAAAGGCTCGCAAATTCCCCAATAAATTTACTTCTCCGCACTAAAATGACTCTTCGAATTTCGACGTCGCCCCCGGAGACGTTGAGAAATCCTCGGGCGCGCGTTGCTGTCAACCGCAGAATTAAAAGTTTGCTCTGGCGAAGGCGCTATTGCTTTATTATTTTTGTTCCTGCGGTCGAGGATGCTTGAGCGAAGCGCCGGAGAAAAGTGGCGTGCTCGAGGATGAAGTCCTTTCGAGGGGGGAAGATTGGTAGCGACTGCACGTCGCGGCAGCGAAAAAAGTTCCTTGTACAAGTGACATTTGTTTTTGAATACTTTGCCGGGTTGGGCAAGGATTTTTGTAAGGTTTCGAGTGGCAATTAAGCATCTCATTTGGCGGGATAGCAACGGATGAGACTGTCAAAAGTATTGAAAGCGTTCTGAAGTATTTTAGTCTTTTGAATCTGTAATAAGGATTTTAAAGAGGAATTTCGCCTTTAGTTTCATTTATTAAAGTCTTACTTGGATCTTTACTAATGTAATGGAGTGAATGCACTGTTTAAATAGATGTACTGTAGTCGAAAAAACAACTGAGTATGTAAATATATCAGGTGCTTCAATGGAAGTTCAAAACGGAAATGTAATACGTTTATGTAAAAATTTTGCATATTCAACTTGATTTGCATAGAAATGTCGCGTACAGTATAATGTTATGAACTTATTGAAATGAACTTTTTTGTTTTTGTTTGTAAAAATTAAATTGCGTCAAACGACTTATTATTAAAATTATAAATCTTTATTGATTAGGAAACAATTTGTAGGCACCTCTAAATTTATTCACATTTAATCGAAAAATATTGATAATTGAGTTGTGATAATTAAGCTGTGATAAAATAGCAAAGACCCTTCCCAAGGAAAACCGGTAATTTATGCACGTTTTATTTCTTAGTCGTTGAAGATCATTGATCTTTTTAGAGAATGAGAATGTATTTTTTCATAGATCACTTTAAAAGTGCTAAGAGATCAAACTTTTTACTTTTTTAATTCATTTAATTGCGTCTTCGTCATATAATCGCACAAAATCATTTATCTCCGAAAATTTGCAAATACCAAAAACATTAGCCATATATTTTGATAAAATTTAAGTTTCAATTATACAATTATTCAATTATATAACTTATATGTAATTATACTTATTATAAAATTGTTATAACAACTGCATAATAAACCAGACAAGCGTTATACTTTTGGTGAGAATCCTAATGAATGCCGAGGTAAATAATTAGCGATTCTAATCAAGATTCAGTAGAAGCCCATTAGCCTCTCCTTAGCGGCTTTCATACTTATTTGCCTCACTCATTCCACCACCAATGTCTAACGCTAATCAATCTGCGAGATAAGATCTGCGAAAAATCCTCATCGTGCCAAAAACTGACCTTCGGCGCATTGCCCAACAGGATGTTTTGCCAGCAATGTACATCTGCGGCGCCCCGCAACTGATTTCGTACAGCCCGTCATCGCATCTTCGATCTCGCGTTAAATGGGTCGCGACTCTCGAATGCGTCGCCGGTCGACCTGATTTTCGCGCGCTGACTTGTCCAAGGTCGCGTCGCGTATCATCTATATACGAAAAAAGATGCGTGCGTCACTTCCTCAAAAACGAGTGGGTGGTGTAGAGACAATCCTTCCTTGGATTTTTCTTCGTCGCGAGGTCAACGCCGGTGAAAGGCCAATCGGACACGACTTCGTGCGTACGTCATATCTTTTTATTATAGAGAAACCGGCCTGTAAATCTGTCGATCGGATTTTGTCCGTTGAACTAATAAAGCCGCAAATGGCAAAGCAGATGCGAGGAATCTCCTGCGTCATTCTTCATTATGGCGAATGTCGAATTAAGGCATTGATGCCGATGGGATTCCCCGTATCCGTCTGCCTTTTTATTTTACGAGGATCCATGGACCGGCGGTTTCTTTGATTTGAATTACGAGATAACAGGATAATTGCGGCCAGCAAAAATACTTTTCAGTTTACTAATAACCAGGAAGCGGATAGTGACCGTTAAACTTTTTTCTCTCCCTTTTTTCAGCTATTTTAAGTACAGAGTTCGAAGAATTAATTTTGAACAGAATCGTTTGAAAAATAAATCTAGAAAAAATTTAAAAAGGAGCGAGCATTGCCGAATGCTTTAGCGATGACATTGTCTAAATTTTACTCCACCTCCGCAGCTAAAAGGTAAAAGAACAAACGGAACGAGTTCGGTTTTATGCATTGATTCGCCAAGCATCCAAAAAAGGAAATTCCCGTCGTGAACTCGCAGTGCAAGTCCACAAAACCTCCTTGACTGCTTCGTCCTCGCTTCATAGCTGAACAACAGGCGGATGAATTGTATGTAGATTTATGGTAATCGATTACGTCTGTGATGGTGTAATTCATCAGAACACTTTTATGTGCGTTTACGAGCGCATGTCGATGGGCCTCACTGTATACATGTATATATTTGAATGTAAAGAAAGGAATGCGAAAAACTGAATGGCTACGAAATACAGCTTCTCTAAAATCGGAACTTGGTTGAATATCAAGTGAGGGAACGTGAGGTACATCTTCCATAATAATTAGATAACCGGTCCGGTAGAGATCGGGAAAACCCACGGCAATATCTGCGCGATCCGCCGGTTTCTTAAATAAACGATTTAATCACTCGCCTCTAGTTTATTATTGTACAGTTTGAGAGTCTACTCTGACTCATCGATATTCTCATTCACTTTGTTTTGCAAATTGTGGGTGCGAAGGGAAACAATTTTAAATCACACTTTAGAATAATAATCACGTTTACTATTGTTATAGTAGAAAAAGGAACTATTTATCAATATAAAGTCGGCTTTTAATTAATTCTCAGATTGTCTATTATTTTTAGAATGATTGATTTTGTAGAGTAAAGGATTACTTTGAGATAGAAACAATTGTTTTCAAACAGAGGCAGTCAATCATAGAAAGGCAATTAATTAAAATTGCATTTGTTTACAAAGTGGTTTTATGCGAGAATAAGCTTTTTATAAGTTTTCTATAATAATTTCTTTATATTTTTCGAAAAATAAGATAATTTAATCAATAACAACATTTTAATCTTACTTAAAAAATGTACTTGTTATTAGCTGAATTAAACATTTGAATATAATTTTGAAATTATTAATTAAGCTTTATTGACATCGAATTAGTTAAGCAGGATGTTTCGAGTGTGATAATTCTTGCGATAAGCTCTGGCTAAGAATTGAGGAATCGTTTGACGCGCCACTTAGTGTTAATTAGAAAGTAAATGCATCCGTGTTTTGTTTAATTTTCTGTCTGTATACCGAGTTGCAACTATCCTTTGCATTACACAAGACAATGTTGTTAAAAAAAAAAGAAAACGAAAAATAAAAGAAATTTTCAATAATTGTTCAATTACTTTTGACTTTATCAGTTATAATATGCTTTTAAACTAAATTTCAGTGTTATCTATCATAAATTAAATTATCTATCCTAAAATATGTGTCTGTTATGATTTTTAAGATATGCAAATAAATTTTTAAATAATATTATTGACAATAATATGATAAAAAACGTACCTGTTGAGTAACTTGAGTAATACCAGGGAGGCTGACGTATCCGCTAATGCATTTGTGTTTGGGAACACAAATTTTTCCGACACCATTGCAGCTAAGAGTGTGGCCAGTTTGGAATGGTTTTTGAGGTTTTTGAGAAACCGGATATCCTTGGACAGATGAGCTTGTGACTCCATTATTGTTGCTTCCAGTTTGAGAAGTTCCAAAAGAAACTTGACCTTCATGACTAACTCCTGCTTGGATTCCGCCGCTTCCGCTTGCTCCAGCTTGCGAGCTAACACCAAATTGAGCACCGTGACTGATTCCTTGAGCACCAGTAGACCCGAAATTAAAACTACCGGATACACCGTGAGATCCCAAGAGACCACCATGACTTCCTTGGACACTTCCTTGTGTCCCACTTCCTCCAGTAACTCCACCGTGAGATCCAATTCCAAAGTGACCACCATGACCGACTGAACCAGCTTGGGAAATACCTTGTGAGATTGCACCCGCAATAGATGATCCAATTTGGCTCCCAAGATGACCAGTAGAACCAGTACCAATTTGCCCTCCAAATCCAGCAGAGCCACCGTGAGAACTTTGAGTTCCAGTACCAACTTGTCCTCCAAATCCAGCAGAGCCACCGTGAGAACCTTGAGTTCCAGTTTGTGCTGTTGCTCCAGAATTGACTCCTCCTTGAGATCCAGTGCCGACTTGTCCTCCAAATCCACCATGCGATCCAGAGACTTGACCCGCACTACTACCGCCTTGAACAATTCCTTGACCAATAGCTCCACCTCCATGAGATCCAGATACTTGTCCTGCACTTCCGCCTTGAACTCCTCCGTGAGATCCAATTCCGAAATGTCCACCGTGACTGATGGATCCAGCATTCGAAATTCCTTGCTGTACAGCGCCAGCAATAGCTGATCCAATTTGACTTCCAAGGTGACCACCAGAACCGGTGCTAATTTGACCTCCAAATCCAGTAGAGCCACCGTGAATTCCTTGACTTCCACTAGAAATACCATGAGATCCGGAAACAATGCCTTGTGTAGTTCCTTGTGTATTTGCTCCAGCGTTAGAGCCAGTTGAAACTTGTCCACCAAAACCAGTAGATCCACCATGGATACCTTGAGAACCCACTTGCGCATTTGTTCCTCCAGTAGATCCTCCATGAGATCCAGTTACAAATTGACCCGAGATTCCACTGGAACCACCATGTCCAGTTTGAGCACTTCCTTGTGTACCGGTTGAAACGCTTGATCCTCCATGAGATCCAGTAACGAATTGACCTGAGATTCCGCTGGAACCACCATGGCCGGCTTGAGCGGTACCTTGGGTAGAAGTTGCAGAAGAAGATCCTCCAAGAGATCCGGTCTCGAATTGACCAGATATTCCACTTGAACCGCCATGCCCAACTTGACCGCTTCCTTGATGTTGTGATCCACTAACAAGCCCACCTTGAGCTCCTACTCCAAAATGACCACCGTGACTGATGGACCCAGCTTGCGAAATTCCTTGCTGTACAGCGCCAGCAATAGCTGATCCAATTTGACTTCCAAGGTGACCGCTAGATCCGGTGCCAAATTGCCCACCGAATCCAAAAGAGCCTCCTTGAGTACCGTGAACAGTGCTTTGAGTATTACCACCAATGTTAGATCCACCTTGTGCTCCAGAAGCAAATTCAGTAGAGCCACCGGCTACGCTTTGGCTTCCTCCTTGTGCACTAACTCCAGTGCTGGATCCGCTGTGAGATCCAAAATGTCCCGAAACTCCTGTAGAACTTCCGTGACTAGTCTGTGTACTTCCTTGTGCATTAGCTCCACCATGACTTGCGCCGTGAGATCCGAAACCAAAGCTACCACTAATACCATGATTACCGTTCAAAAATGGGTTATTGCTGATTGATGGACCTGACAAAGAAGTGCCAGCGAAAGATCCACTGCTCGCTGCTCCTCCAGAAACGCTACCGGCAGTTGCGCCTGCTGATCCACCTCCGCTACCAAGATTGAAGCTCCCACTAATGGAACAACCGTTAGCGTTGCATCCACCTTGGGGTTTGAACGGACTACCTTCAGCCATCCACCAATAATTATTGCCTCCTTGACCGCCAGCTTGGCCAGTTACGTGGCTGTTTATTTGTCCGTTAGCTTGACCGCTTGCTTGACCACCAGCTTGTCCATTTAATTGGCTACTAGATGATCCAGCAATTTGATTACTGAGTAAGGATCCACTCTGAAGATTAAGGAATCCTGTTCCAGGATTCGGCAAAGCACCGAATCCAACTTGAGACTGCAAACCTGCATTAGCGCCAGCGTTTGCGTAGGAACCGGCTGATGCACCTCCAGCTAATAAAGATGGAAGTTGGCCGCTAATAGATCCAGAGGCAAAGGAACTGCTCTGACTGTGACTGGAGCCACTTGTGCTGTATCCCGATTTTTGTTGGCCTTTGAAGGGCTTGCCTTTTGTGAAACCATCTAATTCTACATTTTCTTCATTCGATTGACTGTAGCTATTGGAATTGGAGTTTGAGCTGGATTTCTTGTAGTGGTAACCGTCTTCTAGAAGAGTCCCGTCAGCGACCTCGGCATGAACATTGGCATAACAAGCCAATGTGACCAGGCCCAATATCAGGACGGGTGCTTTTCTCATTTTGAATCTACAAAAGATAGACAACAAAATTATTACTTATCGGTAGGCATAAAACAATAAAGCAAAATTTAGTTTCTTATAGTAATAACGCTATATGCTTTCCAGAGATGCAAAGGCTATCATTGATTTTTGTACATAATAATTTTTATTTTTTTTAGAAAATTTTTAAAATACTTTTTATTTATAGTAAACGTATAAAATTTCACTTTAAACATTCTTTAGTTGTAAATCTACTATATAAAACAACATAATTTCTGTAATCTTGGCTAAGTATCAGTACGTATTTTACAAGAATTTTAAAATTATTTAATATGTATATTTCTATTGTAAGCAAATATATTACTTTTAATCCATTTGAGTGATTCAGTACTGTAGAATATAGATCGAAAAATGAATTCTTCAAACAAAAAGATTTAAAAATAAATTGTAGAAAAAAATGAATACTTTTTTGCTACAAATTTTTCATAAAATAGTATTAACATGTTGAATATAAAAGTCTCGAAAAGTATTGATATGTCAAACGAAAATTCATAAACAGAAAAGCAATATAAAAGAAGAAATTATTATCCGTCTGAAAGGTTGCGAGTCTAATCCTTACGATGAAACTTGCGATGATCACTTTGTCAAAGCAGACTTAATTGGAATCAAATTATTTTGAATTAAGGAGTTTTTTTCTTTTTAGCAAAATTAGCTTATAATATAAAAATAATAAATGTTTACTAACTGTCAAATAAGCAAAATCGAATGAAAAATAGGGAATTAACAAAGCAGAAATACAACAATTTGATATTATAAATAGAAGAAAAAATGGTAAAAAAATAAGAAAAAAATACAGAAGTATTATTTAATCATTTTGAAAAATATGCTTTTTTTAACTTTATAGCTTTAAAACTTTTAAAGCTAATGCTTTATTCTCCCTAAGTTTTATCTTTCGCAAAACATAAAATAGATTTTAAGAATCCCTAATAACTCCTTATCTAAACGTAATTAAAAATTTAAATTTCTGCCAACGATTCCGTATCTACTATTCAGAAACGATTTTATCATTACAATTCCGAAGAAGAACCAGTCCTGTTTTCCCAAATCGGTTAACTCCAAGGAGCGTATAAATCGTATTCAAAATGTCTTTTTGTATTTTAAATGAAAGTTACGCAATTCGCACGTACAACATCTGCCGAAAATGTTAGACAAAAGGCGAACTCCAAAAAACGAACTTCAGCGCTGATTGCAGCATTGTGTTGCGTTTACGCGTACAAGCCTTCGTTAAGGATAAAAAAAAAGGTAATCTCTTTCTTTACAGCGAAGTCTTCGGAGAAGACGCACGCACGGAATCAAGGACGAATTTATTGTCGGTACGCCAAGCATTTTCTCTTCTCTCTTCGCCTGACTCTCGTTTTTTTTTGCGAATTGCAATCGCGGCAGGCTCGTGCCGGGAATCCGATCTACTCGATACGGTGATACGTTTATATGCGCTCTGCACGGTAAAGACGAACCCTTTACGGTCGGTGCTTTGGAGAACGCAAAAATGCTTGCGGCTTCGCGCTGCGTTTTGCTTTCATCGAGAGTCTTCCTTGTCAATCATTCTGTCTTATGCTGTCATCATTTGCATTTGATTTTTTAGCATTTCGGTAATTTTGCCGACTTATGTAATTTTGTAAGTTTCGCGAAATTTAAAAATCGTATTTAAGCTTGAAGCAAAGATCATTAAAGATTTGAAGTTTTAAGTGGAAATTAATATTTCAATGAACATTTTGCGGATTGCAAATAAAATTATTATTTAAAATTTGATAATTTTTTTATTTTCTTCAAAATTATATTATTGTCTTCAATTATCAAATATCAATAAAACATGAGACCGGAAGAGTAAAGGTTAATGTAATTTAATGTATTTTACTAAGTGAAAATGAAAGCCTGCATAATCGAATACAATCTTCCTAAATTATAAAGGACATAGATTTGTTATTTTAATTTTTTCAACTCGACGACACGTGGATTAATCGGGTCGTTAAAAAGTATACCGAAACTGATTTTTTTAAAGAAATTACTTCTTTAAATGAAGATTTCTTTATATAAATTATTAATAAATACAAACTCGTAAGAAATATTTTAAAAAATTTCTAATTCTGATCATAAATTTTCTTGTGTTTTCACTTTTGGCAAATAAGTAATGGAGACAATCGTTTTCTTTTAGTCAATGTCTTTACGCTTTCCTTATCTTATTCTAAACAGTACAACACCGTAACGGAATTATACTTAATCATACTTAATATGTATTGTTTATTATCAAATTTTTTTTGTCTATTTCTCGCATAATTTTTAATTCATCTAATTCATATCTTACGAAAATAATCATTTAGTTTAAATTATTTTATTATAAGCATTAAATATTGCAACTGTATCTTATAACTACTTGAATTAATTATCAAGTGAATATCATGAATTTTTAATTTTTATTGCTATTACCGTTTAGTAATTTCTTACATTAAATCTTCATATTTAGTTTATTTGATAAAAGAAACCAAACTGCAGGCTATTAATTACGAAACAGTAGATATCAGTAATATTGTAATGTCTATTAATGAATCAAATAATAAGTTACATACATCTAAAAGTACATAAAATAATAATTATTTTACTTTTTAGAAATAATTACGAAAATTAATACTTTTTACTACTTTTAACGATTCTTTTTATCTTAATAGATAATTAGAAAACTTCTAACGAGCACAAAATAAAAAGAAGGGATTTTTAACCACGAAAGGGTTCGTCAATCTATTTGTCGGAACAGGTGTTTTGTTTTTTTAACTGAATATTACTCTTTTACAAGATCTAATGAAAAATATTCGTCTAGCAACAAATCTTACTGAACTGAAATATTACAACATAATAATAATAATATTCTGTCGAAATTGATGTTTTGAATCTAATAATCAATCTCGAATCTAAATAATATGATAGCGTAAAAAAAATATACACAAGTGTACCTTCGTATTCGAAAAATTATTCATATCATCCTCTGATAATCTTCTTAAATATTTTCTAAAAAAACTATTAAAATCACTCAATCAGCAGCGGCTTTAAAACCGGCATCAAAAAAACTCAATTCTCTCGCAATGCAAGTCTGATCAAAGTGGTATCAGAAAAAAACACTAAAACCAACATATCCCGAATGCGATCATCACTCATACGGTCCCATTGACTTACCAAAAAAAAGCCTCCGCGTAGTGGCGGTGCGTGTAAAAAACCGCACCGATGAAGAAAAAAAGGCTATCGGCGTCTGGTCTCGTTCGATCGGTATCCTCGTGCAATCCACGCACTCGCGAGCGCAGGAACGCCGACGTCGGGGTGAAAATGTAACACACTGAAAAAAAAATAGCTCACGTGTGCGTGGCTCGAAGGAAAGTCAGGGTGACTGGCGACGCCTCCACATTCCGGCTTCTCTTATACTCATCCTCCGTGCGCGAGGCGCTCGTACATCCCCACCTGCCTCAGCCGGTACCGGCCGGCCTTACTTGCGAGTGCGTATAGAGGCGTCCTTCGAGACATCTCCTATCCTGGTCAACTACGTATTTTCGTCGGGAGATGCCTCCTCGTCGTCATCTTCGCGGATTCGCTGTCTCTTTCACGAACTCGCCCAGCGTGGCGCTCTTTGAATTTCGGCGCGAGGTGAGAGATAGGCCCCCCGGGCAGGATATGTGGGCAAGTGGGATTGAAGCATTGGAAATTGAGATTTTTCCCCGGTTACTCATTGCGGTGAATTGCTGCTGCGCTTTCGGGATTTTGCAGATTGTTGCTGACTATTTCGTTGGAATTGCTTGTGCTTTTGAGGAGGAGGAAGTTAGGTGTAAGATTATCTGAGATTAAATCTTGGGTTAAATCGAAGATATTCGTGGTCAGACTTACTAATGTTCTCTGGGATTTAGTAAGCATTTATTTGAATGATTTAATTTATGGCCTCTTTCGATTGGAAAAGTTCTTTTAGTTAATAAGAATGATCGTAAATATGCAAATATTTAAGGTATTTTTAAATACACAAATTAATTGCTGTATGTGAAATCTTGAAATACAAACTTTTAATTGATACAATAATGTCGATTTTATTAGTACAATTGCATTAATTCGTGAAATTATTTAATCATGAAATTCTAAACAATGAAAACTTTTATGAGAAAAAATTTACATCTGCGTGGGACGTGGAAATTTCAGATACGTTGAAAAAAAAAACATTATCAAAGTCCTTGAACTTGCGACTTGGGTTTCGCTGAATATAAATTAGTTTCGTACCATTTTATAAATTCAAAATATTTTATTGAAATTTACAAGTGTAAATTCTCAAAGTCCTGTTACATTATTTATTATTTATTGTAACAGTTCTTTTAAATATTGTTTTACAATTAAACCGGTAAACTTGGTTTAGATTTCGTATTAAAATTTTTTATTAAAGCGAAATGATATCTACAGCGTTAAACGCACGTTGTATACGTAGTATAAAGTTCGATGACCCAGCTAGTTTGGAAAAATAAAAAAATGTCACAATCTTTAAATTTATTGATTATAATGTTCAAAGTCGAAATAATGAAGAGATAATACAATTTGAACATGGCGTAGAATTAAGATGCCGTATTGGTAATTCAGATTTTGACCAATTTTTATCTTTGTTTTCTCCTGCAACTTGGCTCGTATGTATAATTGTAATTTAATTGAATAATAATTATTGAGAAATATTGGAAAACGATAGAAAGTTAGACTTTATTGCCCTTGCGATATTTTTAATTTATAATTCTATAAATACGAATTTAAAGTTTTTTAAACACTGGTACGTGCTAAACTACAAGTATATATTTAGACTGATTGGCTAATTCTTCCAGGCGTTTCTATTAGTAAATTACTTATTTAGCATTTAAATTTGGAATGATAAAGAATAATTCAAGGGACCAATGAACCAAATGTTAATGATTTAAAATAAATTTATATATTTTGCAACATTTTGTAAAATTAGATTACAAGGTAAACATTAATTTTTTAATTCATTTTTTTTATCACTAGAATTAGAGTTTAAAAAAAATCAAATTATTTGAATTTTTGAACTCCTAACAAACAATTAAGTCTATTTTTACATCTGACATGTAAGTTAAATCGTTTGTTTTGTGAATTCTCAAGGAATGATACAGGATATTGTCGCGTTGGAAAAACAACCACTGATAACTGATTTGCATAAAACTTCCTTAAAAAAGGTTTTGTGAAAGAAATATTTAAGATAATTCTATAAAAAGCATTAATTTGGTATTAAATGTGAGGTAAATGCTTATTTTATTTATAAAGCACAATTTTTAATAGAGCTATTAATTATGATTATATTAATGGTACTGATAAATATTATTTTTTTCAATGTCTTCACAGTTAAGGTGCACAAAAGCATTAAAATTTAGTATTTTTATAATACATTTTAGATTACAATGGGTTGTAAAGAAACATTGTTTGTATTAAGTAATACGTTTAAATAAACATGCAATATGGATTGATTATATATTAACTTCTTTTTTGAATCATTGATTAATGCGTGAGAGTATAATAAGTACCTTAAATGCTTATCCTCTACCTATTGAATGCTCTACGTTATATTACTGCGAATGCTAATTTTACGTCGTATTAGACAATTCATCCTACCGGTTTTTACCAATATTGTAGTCTGCTTGATGAATCATAATTAACATATTAGCTAATCGGAGATTTAAGGTAAATCATAAGTTATTTATAGAATTTTTGGGTCTGATTGAACATAAAAATGTGCTTATGGTATCGTTTAAGTAATTTCTTTGATTTAGAAAATTGAAATTGAAAGTTTGAAGATCGTCTTTTACGATGAAAAGGTTTAGTGGAAAACTCCAGTTCAGAGTGTAGGTGTCAAAACATAGCTTGTATTTACACCTACACTCAGAACTGGAGTTTTCCACTAAAACTTTTCATCGTAAAACTTTCAATTTCAATTTTCTAAATCAAAGAAATTACTTAAGCAATACCATAAGCACATTTTTATGTTCAATCAGACCCAAAAATTCTATAAATAACTTATGATTTAACCCTTTCAGAACTGAATTAAATATAGCCGTGATATATCACTTTTTTAAGTATATTTTGACTTGTTATGGTCTAAATATAAGATTTAAGTGATAAAATAAAAATGTTTTTTCGATATATATTTATATATATATCTACGTATATACGTGCATACTTAGAAATATATGTGTATAAATACATCTCTAATGATCAACACAATTATTTACAAAGATTATTTTAAATTGCAGATTGTTTATCCTTCTATTTTAATTTTTACATTGGGTCTGAAAGAGTTAAATATGTTTTTCGGGCTTGATACAAATGATTCCTTAGATTATCGTATTTTATACATTTTAAAGAAATGGAAATTTTCAAGAAATGTTAATGGTAAATTAAGAGATTAAAGTGAATAACTTTTGTGAAACTTATTCTCTCAAGAAAATAAAGATCTTTGTGATAATATTACATTATGTCTTATCTTTAGTATTGTGTTATGTAAGATCTAGGTTGTTAAATAATTTAATAAAATCATTGCTACTTCGTAGAAAAACACATAAATTTATTCGAAAAAGTAATCATTTTTAATTCATACTTAATTTTTTAAACGTTAAATTTAGGTTTATTTTATCTACAATAAGTAATACTGACATCTTAGGCTGACAAGCAATGCTACAATAAGTATCGCTGACATCGTTTTCTAAAATTCACTTGACCTCAAATTTACTTTCAATACCCTTCAATAATTTTAAGCACCGAAAGCAACGTCATTAATAATGACATTATTATTAACGAATCATTTAACAGAGAGTGATTTGATGCCGAAATAATGTACGGAAATCTGAAAGCAATGGTTGTTTCCGTTACGAAAAACGTTTCCAATGAAGATACACCCGGAGGCTTTCTTTTCAAACATATCATGTGCATTCATGGAAAATAAAAGATATTAATTAACTGTTTAAGGATTGTTGACATGTCAAATTCTACGGTTGTATAAATCGCTTATGCGGAAGCTTATTAATGAACGATCGATGACGAGATGCATGGAAAAAGGAAGGTTGGGGGCGTCCCAAACAGGATTTTCTCAATATCTTTCTGAGTATTTTGCGGTATTTGTTTTATTGGAAATAACGTTTGGTTTTGCAAAATCAGAGATTTTATTAATAGTCATATAGCTACATGCACACTGACTTTTTTAGAGGGAAGTCGGGAATGCAGTTTTTTTGTTTTTATGAAGGTGATTAGAATTTATAATTTGCTTCTTTATTCTCTGATATTTTGATGCTGCTGAAAAAAAAATGATGCAATTGTAATAGCGTGAAAACTGCTGAAGAGTCGGAAAAAACCAATCACAATTTGATATCTTAATTCTTACAATTGCAAGGTAACGTAATTCATTCATTTTTAGTAAAATTATAGGCCAAAAAAAGTAAACAATGAATGCAATGTATGTACATTATAATTTTAAATTTACTACTGACTTCTTTATTATTATTCTCCTCTTGTTACAGACGTATCTGTCTGTTTATAGTATTATAACTTATGAACCAAAATGGTTTACATGCGGTTTTTGACTTATCAATATAATTTATAGGTTTGCTATCTAAACCTACTTTAGTTCATATCTTATTATTTAGTGTAATCCATAATTATAAAATAATAACATAATTATTTTGCTGCTGCACTTTGTTTTGCGGTAATTCCGCTAGCCACTGCTCCTCTTCAAGCTCCGCCATTTATAATTAAAAAAGCTTTTCGGTTGTACAATTAAATAATTAGTACATGGCGCCTATTAAAAAAATATTGTATTAAAACAAATACTTTATTTTTTACAAAATCTAAAAGATTATAATTATTACAATACATACTTGATAAAAAAAAACCGCTGCCAAGTCATTGGCGGTTAGCTTCCTCCTAACTAATTTGTTTTTTAATTATTT